>JARLTB010000060.1:15920000-15960000 GCA_030141615.1 Unio pictorum | reverse complement strand
CTTTGAACAGAAAATAATCACACACCATCGCTAGGAGATATAAGTAATTATTGAAATTAATCTTTTTACTACTACATTAATTGCATATCCAAATTATATCAATCAGGCTTGATATCGTATTGTAACACTAAAAACAAACTAAGCTAGTAGCAGTGGCAACTAAATTTGTATTCAGTGATTATTAAACTGCTTCCAAAAGCACATGACGTTTCATCAGTACAATACCTTACACTAAGTCACATGACGTTTTATCAGTACAATACCTTACACTAAGTCACATGACGTTTTATCAGTACAATCCCTTACACTAAGTCACATGACGTTTATCAGTACAATACCTTACACTAAGTCACATGACGTTTTATCAGTACAATACCTTACACTAAGTCACCTTATCTGTACTATAAACGTAGGTATATTTTAATTGTACAGATATAAGGTCATTTCATGCTGTTCCACGATTTCTTCATACATTATTGATAAAACGCCAGACACTTGTTGTTGCTACCGTTACCAGCTGTTCGAGGGTGCGCACTGAAACGCATTTCCGGTTCAAGATAAGCCACGGAGAGTATGTTCTAATACAGGTCTTTTCCCAGCAAAACTAACACATGGTTTCATATTTTAATAAACCTTCCTGTATAATCCTGACATAGCTAATCCTAATATCAGTTTTTATGTTCGCTTCAACAGAAAATAACTTAATGTACTGTAACATTCGTGGTGGATAGTGGCGATAAAGACAATCGTACTGTAAGAATCAGGTATCGATATTTCTTTTAATTCAAGCCTCGATCCTCGTATATAGCTTTGTTAATCAATTTATATTTTGTATCCTGAAACTATGTTCACAACAATACCGGAATGGTTCCCGTCCCATTTATTAGGCACCGGTAAATAATCACACGCCCTTATTAAAAGATAATTCTTTCTGGTTCAGAATGATGATCGAGGTGCTTGTTAAAAAGGAAACTTGATAAAAAAATTTACCATTTCCTTTCGAGCAATAGTGTCTGTTTTATTTTCAGTAGAAATACAATATGCATAGTTAACTTTTAAGAAAATATATATATATATATGTGTGTGTGTGTGTGTGTGTGTGTGTGTGTGTGTGTATATATATATATATATATATATATATATATATATATATATATATATATATATATATATATATATATATATATATGTATAAAGAGACCTTGCCAGATAAATAAGTTTATTTGATGTATGTATATATTATTCGAATTAATTTACTTTTCGCTTCCGCTTCAGTTAGTATTACTTACTTTTAAACCTAATTGATATGATTCTGTTAATCGATATCTGCCCTGAGATTCACTAAAGAGTCACGAAATATAAATAATAAATAATATATTCCAACGTCCTAACATTAAATAGACCATCATCTGTCGTGGCATAATACGTCGGTAAAACAGGGTCTATGTTGTTTTCTCTACCGATTACTCCAAACAAATAACATAGACCCAGCTATGAGACTCTGCATTGGACTCGACTTATAAGCGAATACAAACGATAATCACTTCTAATAGTTCGAATTAATGGTCATAAGCAGATGTCCAACAAATATGGTAGTTCTGTCCGAGGTAATTCTAAATTAAGTGTCAAGCCTATCAAATTGTATAAATTTGTATTAAATATAAACTATACAGCCGAAGTAAAGACGACGCGCTTTCATAACAAACCTCGCTTAGGATGTAGCACTAATGTCACCTTGGCTTAATTTAAAGCATCAAATACTTACCACAGAATTCGATGGAGATGAAAATAATCTATCGCTGAGCATCGTGTCTTCCAAGCTAGATCCCAAAACAGAGCCCGCTTCCAGATGGGCAAGGATCGCCCCTCTCGGTCCAAAGGAGCTTCCGTTTGCAAGATGACTGTCACTTCGAAAGTTTTTGTTCTTAACTCGGATCCGCGCTCTTCTGGCTTCCTCCTTCAGGTTGAGAATCATTGATGACTCTCTCAGTGGGTTGAAAGTTCCAGCTGTAAAAAGGATCTAATCGAGAAACGTTTTTTCCAGACCCCTTATGTTTCAATGTGTAAACATAATTTAAACACTACAAATACATGAACATTTTCGACGGCATAAATATCGATTTATCTCTTTCAGATGTAATGCTCATAAGAGTGTATTTATTCATGTCGGTACAGAACGTTGCAAAATAGTATCTTCTTCTCTCAACTCCACATGACTAACAACTACACAGGAACAAATATCATTCTTGTATACAGCAATCGTTTAAATTTTAATAGGCGTACAAAAAGTGCAATAATGAAGGATACACTTATTAGACGTTTTAAAACGCAAGATTATACAATATCTTAAGCACACAATTTGTCAATCATAACGCTTTGAATTTAACTTTTTCAGTACTTTGGTTTTAGTGGTTCAAAGATGTTCCACAGGTAGTAGAAATTTCATTAAATTATAGAAATTTAATGATAAAAAATGACTGATTTAAGCAATTTAAAATTCAGGACCAGACATTAATCTCAGGAAACTCAAAGAATGTAAAGTTAGATAACAAGAATAAACGTCATCATCATGTAAACAATTCAAAATCTCAAGCTTGAATATAAAGGTTATATTTATGACCTTCATAGCGAAACCATATATCCTTGTCCGAATATCATCTACTAAAGCATACCACAAAAAAACGATTAAAATTGATATAAACTTATAATAATTGATTATGATAGGTCCGGGTCCGGCACGAGTTTATGTTATGTTCATCTCTTATTCATCGAACTTTTACATATTTTATTTGACCGCTGCTGGCTTTATGGTTAGAGTGTCAACCTAGAATGCGGGAGGTCACGTGTTCCAACCAACAGACACTTATTGAAAAGGTACTAACAGCTGCCTCGCTTGGCGCCCAGCATTAAAAGCTTAGTGCTATGACTGGTCGGCCTGGTGTCAGGAGTATGTGACTGGATAGGGCATCATGACTTATGTCCGGGGCGTAATGTCCCAGTGTAAGACATAACCATACAATTTTCACGCTGCAAATATCATAGCGATATGACTGAAAAATTGATTAAGCTACGTTTAAAAAAAAAAAATCACACATACGCACATTTATATCGTTCATACTTCAGGAAGTGAAAATGTTATTCTCAATATATCGTTCCGATAAAATAACTCGTTCTAACAATCAATGCAACGTTTTGTTTCCGATAGGCTTTTGAAATAAAGTTGGCAAAGTGTTTCTCTGCTCTGCCAGAGATCTTGATTTCAAATAGATTAAACACATCAATAGTTTGCAGGCTTACTACAATAACGTAAACATTGTAAACTCGATAGCAGTGGATGGTGTATGAGGAATATTTCAGTAAATTTATTTCTTTGTCTGTTTTGCGTAGGAAGAGGATCTTACCAAAAGTTCCATTCGGGTTTTGGTCTTTGTCTGTCGTAGCTTGTTCTGCCATTGATTCATACGGATCAAATACTGGCATCATGGTGGACGGGGCGTCAATTGACATGGACGCCTCAGCCATGGGATGCTCAACTATAATAATAAAATAATAATAATATTAAGATGAAGTTTTCTGGAATAGACTATATTTGGTGTCCCGATAATTTAATATCCTCATGAATCCAAAATATCTTAGAAAGACATGTTCTTTAAATGATAATGTTAAAAAATGGATTTAGCAGTTTGCTCTTGTCATAAAAGCTTACGAAGTTACGATCCGAGAATCGCGTGTAAGTATACACATTAGGTCTTCAGGTAACTTGATTCTTGATTTTTATTTAGATACTTCTAGTGAAATCATTAGAATCCAATATAGTATCATGATTGATAAACACCCTCTTTCAACCGTTATTGATCGATTATTATTAATATTCATGTATCCATATGAAGTATTGCAAACACTGGGGTGTAAAACTGTACTTCAACTAAAATCAATTAATTACAGAACATATAATCTCAAATTAGGTCACTTCATTGAAGGTTTCAAATGTTTGAGTATCGACTTTTTGTATCAGCGCCATGAGACGTTTAAAGAAAAACAGAACTATTTTATGAACGTAATCAGGACTGAGGCGTAGATCTTTAAAGTTAATCAAATCTTTAACAGAACAACTGTACGAAATATCACTCCTAACAATTTCATGGATATAAAGAAAATTGATTGACTGACATACATTTCCTAAATATATATTGACTGACATACATTTCCAGAGATGGATTTTCGTTCGTATACGCCTGTTTCTCTTGCTTGTCGGCCACCAAAAACAACAGCAGTAAATTAGAAAGATCGCCAGGGCAACCAAAATCACGAAACCAAGGACGCTTCCAACGATGATCCACTTGGAATAATCGCTGGACTGCTTTTTACTTTCCTCCTGTGGCAGACCTAGAAAGAAAGTCATTTCATTTTTTCCAGATATATCCAGATCCTGTGTTGTCGAAATATTCAGAGAAAGAAACCAAAAGCCGGTCTCAATGCCTTTGAACTTCAACAGTCGTTAACGTTAATTAGAATAATGATTGAATCCTAGAACGTTTACATTTTTGTTAATTTACTGCCAAACTGTGATGACATATGTGCACCCGCAGTAAAACGTCTGCTTTTTTAGTTTTCATCTTGATTTTGAGTTTCTGCCACAAAGCAGAAAACCGTTCCAGTTTGTAAAGATATCGCCAAGATTAAACTTATTGCTTTAATTTTCTTGTTAATATACACAAAAGTGAGTTTTACACCTGCAAGGCATGGTTTAGTCTTTAACCTGTGCAAACATTTGGAAGTATTTGGAGTAAATATTTAAACTCTATCACACACATACACATACAAACACACAAGCCCAATCACATAGACACAAAATGCTCAGAAAGACAGCACGAGTAAATGAAACAATGACAGGAATTATATTGTAAAGCCATGAATTAGTGTGTTAAGTTTGCCCCTTTTCCTGCATTAAAGTGTCGGGGGTGGGGGGTGGGGGTCTGTATTGCATGAAGAAATACTTTGTGCGATTTGAAATCAATTAGGATGTACGCAGGATGTAGACTGTACTCAGATTATGGGTAGTTTTCGGTAATATCGTACAACAGCTGAATTTTCAAAGCTAAAGATATCAGACATATAATTATAGATATTACAAGAATCGTTGTTGTTGGGGAAAACAGTTTACAAAATCTGTATCAAACCTGCACTGTAGAATACTCACAAGTACCTGAAAATAAATGAAGAGAATACATCTGAATGAGAGAACTGTCTAAACGCATGGAATGTAAAGGGTACATTGGTTCGAGACATCCTTTGCTTTTACAATAAATGCGGAACTTTGATCTCTTTGGAAATATATAAATATGCTAGTGCTGATGTACTTTGGAACAATAGACATTGATTAGGTATATGAAAGGTACATTGAAATATTGTTTACTGATAACAAGTTATTTTGTAGAAACTGGCTTATAAAAGGCTGTTTTCTATATATATATATATATATATATATATATATATATATATATATATATATATATATATATATATATAGAGAGAGAGAGAGAGAGAGAGAGAGAGAGAGAGAGAGAGAGAGATAGATAGATAGATAGATAGATAGATAGATAGATAGATAGATAGATAGATAGATAGATAGATAGATAATTGAAACGTAACATTAAACTTGCCTGGAATGTTCACATCAAACTTACCTTAAATTATATAATTAGATACAACTGTCTGGAATGTGTACATCAAAATTATTATTATTTAGAGGCATTGACTTGGATATAACACTATACTACACTACCGTATATAATAATATAAGAATTGCTGCGAATTTTTGCATGCACTCTGATGCGTGCATGAAATAATTATTCATCAATTCATCATTTACTGTTTGCAAAGACCGCTTCAATGGCCTAGTGGTTAAAGCGTCCATCTCGGATGCAGTCCAGTCGTAGGTTCAATCCCGGCCGAGTCATACAAACAACTTACAAAATGGTACTAACAGCTGCCTCGCTTGGCGCTCAGCATTAAGAGGTTAGTGTTATGACTGGTCTTCCTGGTTTCAAGATAACGTGACTGGTTGGGACGCAATGATACATGTCTACGTCATGGTGCCCCAGTGCTAGACATTTTAAATTGTCACACTGTAGACTTCGTAGCGATATGACTGAATAATTGTTAAAGCTAAATAAAAATTCAACAAAAAAATCACAACTAAGAATTTTAACTCCCTGTGGGAGTCCAAATGTATGCCAGACAAAGAAGGTGAAGTATGTGCCCGTTTTGGAGTGGGGGGGGAGGGGAATCATGTCCGGAGTGCTCTGTGTAAATATTTAACATAGTTAATTCATGTACTATCGTCATTCTTACATGAGTTATTACTAAGTACCACATAAAACATTAAAATAAACCTACAGTAATAAATGCACAATTATTACTCAAGTCTAAAATTGATGATTGACGTACAGTTTACTTTACAGAATTGAACCAATTCATCCATCTGAAATTGGCTTGGTCATTGCGAGTGTGGAATTATAAGATGAAAGAGATAAAGGCTTACTATTTGCTGTGAATTTAAAGATTCCTCCTCCACTTGGTATTGTGGTCGGGCTTTGATTGGAGTTACATTCTGTTGCTTTTACTGTAGCAATTACACTCGTCCCAACAGTTGTAGCAGCCTGCAACAGGAAGAAAACCGTAGATATGTTGTTTTTTGGGGTTTTGATATTTATAAAAATATATTTGACACCATTAGATTAAATGGTAAACCTCAGATAGATACTGGGCCTGCTTGTCTTCAAAGATGAATTTTTCTGGGTCCTAAAAGTCGTAGTATATAGCAACTTAGAGACTCGAGAAAAAGTGGCCAACAAATGCAAAACTGTCTTTAATGTATACGTGTTTGTACAATCGTTTAAATAAGACAATGAATAGCAACAAAATGGTTAGAATAACACATTCTTCTTGTATTTACGAACACGCAAGTCCAAAGATAATTTAGTGTTTCTTATGACTTTATGTAAAAGAGTAAACGTGATCTCCGTGGACGACATATATTTCATAGATGACCATTCTAGCTATTTTGTGCTACATACATATCGGGCGATGCGTATCAGTTTTAATCTGAGTTGGCAGACTCAATGATTTGATAGAGTGGATGGATAGTTATGTCAAGGTAACCAATCCAAGATGTATTCATACCCCATACCAAACGATGTGGGATTAAAACGTTAATATTTCATTTTTAGGACCGCTTCGTTGGCTTAGCGGTTAAAGCGATCGCCTCGAATGGGGAAAGTCGTGGGTTCGATCGTCGGTCTAGTCATACGAAAGACTTACAAAAATGGTACTAAGAGCTGCCTGGTCTGGCGCTCAGCATTAAGCGGTTAGTGTGTAGGACTGGTCGGCCTGGTGTCAGGATAAATGTGAATGGGTGGGACATAATGCTGCATGTCTGTGGCATGATGCTTCAGTGCTGGGCATCTCTATAATCTACCACACTGCTAATATAGAAGCGATATGACTGAAATATTGTTAAAGCTACGTTAAAATCTAAGTCACACACACACACACACACACACACACACACACACACACACACACACACACCTCATTATTACAATTTCAAGATTTAAAATGTATACAGTGTGAACCAAATTCATAATAATCAAGAGCATTTGATATATCTAATTATGTGTAGATAATAATATTGAATGAAGAACCACAGTGAAAAATGGATAAGTCGTTGCAGTTTGTGTGCAAGATATGGAAATGAGGATAAAATTTACATGTAAAAAGCCAGGTAAAATATATTGAGGCGGCTACTTAATGATTGTGACAATGGAAGGATTCGGATCAATTATTTACATTGCAAAGTTGATAGATTTAAATCTCGACAGCTTGTAAGATAAGATGCAGATTTTAAAAAAAAGAATTAGCAATAAAATTCAACCTTATCAACATGCAGTTCCACGAATTGCGAGATCAGAATATGTTGAATATGCTTTGGAGTTTCTAAACATATTTCCATGAAGGTAGATAATAAGCTCTACCAGTCACAGCTCACATGTCAATAGTTAAGAGTATCCGAGGTCACAAGGAAATTGATATGGGTGCAGAGGTTAATATACGGGAAATGGTATGGTGTCCTACGCAAGATAATATGTAAAATAGTCCATAGACTCAACACGGGAATGTTATTACAGGGTTAAAGGTGTTTTGATAGTGTATCAGGAATGGTAATGTTAAAATTTCTATCTACGATAGAAACGAACCACATAAACAATCCAGCGCACATTTTTTATTACTATTCAAAAAAACACACCCTACAATCCAGCACTTCACTTTTGCTTACAATCCATCATACATACTTACAACCCAACAATGAAGTTAGTAGCGTTTATTCAAACTTTCCCACAAACATACAAGCATACACAAGGATTACAAGTACTTATAGAGAAAATACGATACCTTTACATGCAAACATGCTATCACACACACACACACACACACACACACACACGCGCGCGCGCGCGCGCACACACACACACACACACACACACACCAGCACACAGACACACACAGAGAAAGGTACAGGGGGTACGTTTTAGATGCAACAACATAGACACAGAGACATAAACAAGATGTTTGTCAAATAGGTATAGTATTTCTCTTTTCTAGGAATTGGGGTGACCCTGAAACGGGACGTCGGAATTTCTACCAACGAGCAGGATGTACACACATCACACCGATTCAAGGATTGTCTTCTTATATTTCTTCGCATTGCCAATACATACACTTTTTTCTTCCAGATAGCCGTGTCTGTAAGTTTGGTCATTTTCTACAATGCATATACATAGACCATGCACTCTGGGATAAACAGCACGTGAGAAATGATCGCCAATGGCTCTAGTACTGCCGAAATTTTGTCACCTTCTCTATAGAACAGATGCTAACATAGGAAAATGTACTTGTATATATAGCCTAGAATAGTATCGAAATGAATTGCAATGTACAACCAATCGAAACGCAAGATGCAAAATCAGCTAAAGCGTAGTGTATCTCTTCCAATATCAAGAGATGGAATGCGTGATGTCATATTCTATATGAAGGCGTAAAAGCGATCACGTGACTTACCAATGCAAAACGGTTGGAAAACGATATATATGGATGAAACAATAAATACGCTTCCGGAAAGATGGCAGCTATGGCAATCACCAGCTTGACGCAGCTCTTACGATTCTTTGCTATTTTTCATGATAAATGTGCTTGTTGTCTATCTTCGTCTACATTATTGTGTTTCATCATGCATTGGTTGTTCAGTTCGTATGTGTTTCTTCATCTTCTTGTTTCGGAAACGAGAACAACTATAATTTTAACACAATTTCAATTGAATCGTTGTCACCATGCAGGTACTTAGTGACAATCATTAGGAGCAGTTGAACATGTCTCTATTGATTTAGAACGGACAATCGTGATGAAGAACGTACCAAACTTGATCCAAGTCCAACATCACTGCTGCTTGAGCGCTTAGACACAATATTGCCTTCACTAATGGATGTTATTAATATCCCTCTCTCATCCGGAAAATTCCCATCGTTTTCTCAAAACTGCCATCGTAAAGCCTCTGTTGAAAAAACCAACACTTGACCATAACGGTTTAAAGAACTTCCGCCCAGTTTCTAATCTCCCGTTCATATCAAACATCTTAGAAAAAGTTGCTCTAGCCCTACTTGTATCTCATTTGAATTCAGACAGTCTTTATAGCAATGTGCCGTCTGCATATTGTCCTTGCCACCGTACTGAAACTACTCTTCTAAAAGTATTTAATGACATTCTCTCTGCTTTGGATAGAGTACAGTCCTCACCATCCTTGATTGTCTGCAGCATTTGACACAATTGACCATGATATATTACATCACCGTCTCCATCATGTATTTGGCATTCAAAATACAGCCTTACAGTGGTTCAAGTCCTAATTAGTCAACAAGACACAAATTGTATCTGCAAATGGAATAACCTCCAGCCTAGTTGATCTATGTTGTTGTGTTCGACAGGGTCTGTTCTTGGACATATTATCTTCATTCTATACACTCAGCCGCTCTCAAGTGTCATAAGATCATCACCCAGTGTCTCACAAATTGTACGCTGATGACACCCAAATATGCAAGTCTAGGTACCAAACTGAAGTTGATGATACCATCCAAGGAGTAGAGAGGTGCATTTCTGATGTGAAATCATGGATGATATGTAACAAGCTGCAGATTAATGATGACAAAACTGAGACCATTCTTATCACAGCACAAAGACTTTCTCATTCACATCCTTTACCTCAAACAATAAATATCAGCAACACCAAAATTACATTCACACAGTCAGTGCGAAACCTAGGTGTTACTCTAGACAGTTCTATCACATTGCACCAACATGTCATGAACATATATGCAAGGCTGCATATTTTGAGCTGAGACGCATCAGTTCCAATTATCTTTCCGTTGATGCTACAAAAACACTTTTGTGTTCATTAGTACTTTCAAAACTGGACTATTGAAACTCAATTATGTCCTGTTCGTCTCAATATGTACCCCGGAAACATCACAAAAAGCTCAAAAAACAACTGCTCGGATCATTCTTAGAGTACCACTATCAGAGCACGCCTCCACACTGCTCTGTAGCCTAAAAAAGCTATCCATTTGATCCAGAATCAAACACAAATCTTTTCTCTGTATTACGTTTCGGTGACGGACTCCAGTTCAACATACCTATTCGGCCTCACCTATGTGTACACACCAGCAAGATACTTACGCTCCTCTTCTGACAATCGTATACTCGTTGTTCCCACTATGAAAACGACGTCATTTGGACGAAGTTCTTTTGCATACCAGGGCCCAACAATCTGGAACGAATTGCCCATTGAAATAAGACACAAAGACACAGTGATCCCTTTCAAGCGTGCTCTTAAATCTCACCGTTTTCGACTTCAAGAACAACCTTAATGATCTAATAATGTTTCGTTGTTAAATATTTTCAGAATGTTTTATTTTCCAATTTCATGGTTTTTGTTTTTTTGTTTTTCTGTTGTCATGTCAGGATATATTTTGTGAAGCGCTTAGGGCTTTTAAAGATTAGATATACAAAATACTCATTATTATTATTAGTAGTAGTAGTAGCAGCAGCAGTAGTAGTAGTAGTATTGATATATATATATATATATATATATATATATATATATATATATATATATATATATATATATATATATATATATATATATATATCGGTTCTTCTTTTGTTTCTGAAGAACGTTCGTTCGTCCCTCTCGTATCTTTGTTATCTAAAGACACTACGAAAACCAATGTCCCTTTTCCTAACAATAATAACATGTATCTTTACCTTTGTCTGTCCCCCCATCTCTCTCTCTCTCTCTCTCTCTCTCTCTCTCTCTCTCTCTCTCACACACACACACACACACACACACACCACGCACACGCTGTATTTATGTCTCTCTATCGATCTCTTATTTGATTTAACTTTGTGGACATACTGAAGCCCAATATCATTTTTCCTGGCCGATATAGCAAGTATCTGGAGTGGACTATTCAGTAGTCTTATCTGAAGTATGCTTTTGAATCAATCTCAGTAAAATTCAGACGAAAAGAGAAATCTGTTTTTACTCTTCCATCTTCTTCTTCACTGTCTTGAAGCTGAATAAATTATATTTTCTTAGACGGAGTGTGTTTAACACTAAGTCAAATAAACGATCGGAAGATTAAACGACCACACTTTGCTGAAAAGAAACCAAAACATATACCCAAAAGGCGACGATGACAACTTTCGAGGGCACGAAAAATACTAATATATGTGTAAACACATGTGCATGCCGGTGAATTTTGAAGATGACATGAGTGAACTAGAACCATCACATTCTAACCTCTCTAAAATAAGATAAAAGATAGTCACGATCCACCAAACGTGAGATTCGTTGAGTAGCTCCGGATGACTTTATTCTAATTATTAGGATGACGAATCGGTGTAAAACGCATATGAAAAGTCAAAAACGCACTTTGGTTCTTTACAAAGGATTGATGGAACTCCACTTGGTCCGAATCCGAATCTCACTGACATGTCACAACTACAACAAAATTTACAATTGAAACAGAAATATCTAAACTATATTTCAACGTCTTCAGCTCTTTCACCAGAAAATTTAAACGAAACGACCAAACCAATGAGGAGATATTTCACGACGATTATGAAAAGTGATCCAAACGTCAGCAGGTAAAATACACCTACAGTGCCTAGTATGATCGCAACATGCTTGCTGACACCTTCCCCTACTCTCAGACGAAAACAAATAAAAGCTTGGATAAAACAATGATGCCGACACTTTCTTCAGTAGAAAAAAAGAAAAAGATAGAAGGGAGTAAAGACATGCAGAAACGGGTCGCCCGCCATCCAAAAACCAGATCATACTTATATGATCCAAACTAATAAAACACGAATCTAAAATAAATGTCTACCATTGTGTGACCTCCTGAGGAGCAGCAACAAGCACAGTTAACGTAGTAATGATACACGTTTAGCTATCATTTACTGCTATCATGCATCTGCCGTTAGATACGGAGGAGGTACAAAAAAAACAATTATCAAACTTAAAAGTGTATATCTGCTAAATGTGTGATAAATACTACACGAATAATCGACACAAACCCTTTTTACGAACATATTCCAAAGTGGCTGGCATCGATCATCAATGGCAACCAGATTTAGCAGATGTCTCTCATTTGACATTATACGATCGTTGTAGCCAATATTTATTTTGTGTAATCGACGTGTTTTGACAATTAACCTGGGTAGTTCGTTTGACTTTAGAACAAGCACAGAATTCGTACGAGCCTCAAAATTGGTTCAGGTCGTGGTCGTCAGTCTCTAATGTAGTGAACATACAAAAGCATCAACTGTCTGAGCCAAACGTTTCGAAAAGAATTGAGAAATAGACACATTATCTTTTTTTAAACTCAGAATCCTGAAACGACAGCCGGTATCATATAACATTTTTTTAAAGAACACATGTGGAAATATTTGACTAATTAACATACTCTCAAGCACATCCACAGGTTTACCACGTATCGTCAAAGCTTACAATCATCGTAGCAACTTGAATGTCACCGGAAGAACCGATCCTGAAAACGAAGTGGCGGTGTTTGATCGATTGTTTGGAATGTTGCCGGTGACAGGACAAAATGTCCCGACCCAAAATGTCCCGGACATAATGTCCCTGACAAAATGTCCCAGGACAAAATGTCCCCATACAAAAATGTCCCGGACAAAAAGTCCCCACATGTTACAATAAATTAATCATATTCATGTTATTTTAAACAGATTTTATTAGAAGCAAGAGGGAAAATACATATAAAAGAGTAGGAAGTTATATCCAGTTATTTGGAGATAGTCTCTTCTCATACAATGTAAATTCTAAGGACTCTAGAAATGTCAGTAAGATACTGCATTCTGTCACGGTTGTTGTAATCAGAAACAATGGTGAACAAGGCTTCATCTACCTGCTTGTATGTCTTGCGTATTTTTCTCTGTGGTTGTCCAAGTTCCAGTTGTCTGCGAAACAGTACCAAGCAGTGTTGTTCTATCTTGATTTTCTTTGATAAGGCAATCGCAGTTGGATGTGCAATTCCAACTGAGTTGTAGAAGCTGTTATGCCATCCTTCGACTGCATTATTGCTACGAGGTAGTTTATTAAGGACGCGGTCGTATTGGTTCCACAGCATAAGTTCAAACCTTGGTGGAGCTCTTCTGTTTCGCCTCTGTATCTCGATAAAATTGTCCTCAAAGTAGTCCAGAATGACATCCATATTACGATAATCATCATCATCTGTAAGCTCCTCAAAAGCTGCAATGACATGCGCAGTAGGAACAAATGCAAGAGCCATTAGACGCTTTACCTTAGTAGCAAATTCAGGATCATTATTGTAAGTGGCTGCTAATCCATGCTGTTGCACTTGTCTCCATATGCATTGCCCAAAATGAAACATACAACCCACCATTGTTGCATTCGGGAACTTGTCTTTGAAGGCGTTGACAGCAGCCAGCTCGAAGTCCGTAACAATGGATAAAGGTTGTCCAACGTTCGACAGCGTCGTTATGTGATTGAGAAATCTACCATATACTGCTTGAGAACGACCCGGCAGTAGAGCATATGCACATGGGAATATGGAGTTGTTGTGGAATCCATGTAAGGTGTAAAGCTGATCAAAGCCTTCAGATGTGACATGAAATGTTCCGTCAGCGATCCAATGCTGACACTGTTGCAGAAAATGTAGATCGTCATCCGCAGCAAAGACGAGCATGTCATCGTCTTCGATTCTTAAAAATAAGTTACCGTCTTGTGTCGTACGACATATATCATCTCCATCTGCAATACGTCTGGTCTTCAAACGCTGTCTTCGGACATCACGTGATAAGGTCTCACGAGCAGGCAGAAGATGGGCGTCGTCAACAGGTACAGCCAGCAGAGCCCGTTGTACAATGCATCTACTGGGTTCTTCTGTTTCCCGAGCCTGCCTCTTCATTTCGCTTCTTGCTTCTTCAACAGACACTCTTCCAACTTCCTCAATAATTGCATTATTCAGAGTATGAATTCGCACCCAACAGTTCCGGTCCTCGCAACGCCAAATTTCTTTTCCATCTGCACCGTTTCTATGCTTCGTGAATAAGAATCCTCCGACTACACGCTTCCTTGTTCCCTTCTGTGACGTTATGAATTTCAGCATCTTCCTTAATTATTTTTTATCTTTTATTAAACATTCGTCTTTTATTAAACATTCGAATTACATTTACAGCTATATAATATTGCGGAGTCCTTTAAATACTCGTTTGACGGCCCGAGGCTCTTTTTGACACCATCTATGATAAAAGCCAAGAACTGATCCACGTACGCGTCTAATTCCGGGTTAAGTAGCGGTTTCTTTCAGACATTGTTCGTTTCTTATAAATTCGGCTTTTCGGCTTTTCGGCGCCTTTTAAGCGTTCTCAAACAAATCTCAATGCAGTGGCTTTTCAATCTATTACAATGCCTCGAGCCTAATTAATTCTGAACCAGGCATACAGGTATACTACAATAAGCGAGCAGCCTAACAATTACTTTGGAATGCGGCATTCCAATACATACACATACATACTATTGACAAGAACATTTACATTACATTACATTACATTACATTACAAGAACATTCATATTGATTTGATTACCTAAAGATGGCTTCATTTAAAGAGTCCTTTGATTACCTAAAGATGGCTTCACTTAAAGAGGCCTTTGATTAACTGCACATGTATATGTCGAGACTGATGATCACAAGTAACACGTAAGTAAGTTAACACTTTACAGGCTACATTTTATTGGTGAAATATCGAAGCCTATTAATTATTATATATTTAAAATAACATGAATATGATTAATTTATTGTAACATGTGGGGACATTTTGTCCGGGACGTTTTTGTATGGGGACATTTTGTCAGGGACATTATGTCCGGGACATTTCGTCCGGGGACATTTGGTCCTAGTACCATGTTGCCTACCACCCCGAAGAAATAAATTGTCTTAACGACTGGAGATTATAGTCGCATTGTATAAAATGTATTTAATTATCTGGACAACCCACTTGTTCCCTGTCCTTGGACACGTACGTGGACGTGATCCTCATGTCAAGGAATACTTAAAGTAGGCAAACGCCGACTCGAAGAAGCTGACGTGTTTTGGAAAGGATATCTTTGATTATTGGTATGGTGATTCAGACGTCATCGACGAGTTGCAGCCATGATGTTATTAAACACATCAGCTATATCACCTTCTCAGAGGTCTTCTCTTCAAGGAAAACAAAATAATGTATCAGGTGTTGAGAATGTGTTCGTTAAACTCAAGTCGTTCAATCTTTTGCCAAATCTTTGTGGTGTAATGTGACATCAAAGCGGCGATTGCCAATTTGAGTCTCCTCCAAGAACACTAACAATTGTATTTTCTTTTCAAGTCCTTCCTTCAAGTATACTACGGGTAATATCAAGAACAGCAACGGCAGTCCTCGGAATCCAGAACCATCGAGCTATGAATAACTAATTGTATTTACATTTACAAAGTGACAGTTATATGGATGTGTTTTCCAGTAATACACGTATGTTTTGTACGGTTATATTATATTAAGCCATTCAAATGGACCATGAAGCTGAAAGAGAATTAAAGTAGAAGAACAAGAGCTGAAAGAAGATTGGATGTGTTTTATGACCATTTGATGAAGGAAAAACAAACGATACAACGAGATTATTGGTACTGTTTCAAATGAGAACTTGATTTGATTGCAACATCACCAAGGATGGTGAAGATGCACGAATACCAATGGGTAGAATTTGATCCTGTGTCATCACAAACTACGTCAGCCCCTATCGAATTAGAAATCAAAGGGCCAATGTTTACACCGATGTGATTAACAGGCAATTTTACCTGGACATCGACGTTCTTACAGTGGACATCGCCTATCCAGGCATCAATATCAGAGTAGCTTCTGTCAACACTTGTATGCATTCGTTGTTCATCAAAGTTGATCTGTACTTGAATAACACAACTGTTCAACTGAAGCATCGATAATTACTCTTAACGAGCGTACCTGAAATATCTATTAACGTACAGAAATTAAACCAAAAATACACCCATGGGTACTACTGCTGGTACAAAAACCTGACACTTTGGACAACTTCAACGATGCATCGTTAATTGGAAATGATGATACAGGCTATACTTTTAGATTTTGAATGACCGTCGAAAGAAAATCAAACAAATACACACTTTAGAACTGATGGATTGTTTGTGATTGAACATCTGGTTGCAAGGCAATTACTTGTTGACTGGAGTGAATAAATGACAGAGCGTGAATTGAAGTAGGACATTGTTCCATTTCATGACCAATGCTAACGAATCCAAAACCCTCATCGAAGAAGCCATACATGCTGTCCACCGTGTGGAAGTCCTACCTCAAGTGGGAAACGGTATCAGTCAAACACTGAGCAGAACGACAGCCATTTATCTGATGCAATGAGTGTAGGAGAAAACGTTCACATTGGCCTTGGACTCCGATCCGAAATCGAAGATTATGTTTTCCAAGGATAGCTACTTATAACGTTTGTTCACTGGCATCGTCAGTAAAACAACATTCAGTGGAGAAGTCGATGCAAAATTATTTCAAGTTCCAGTACTTCAATATATCTTAGATGTCACTCGAGATTGCTGCACATTGTGTCGCAGACACTTTGAAGGACTTTAAATCATAAAATTTACATTAAATCTTTCATATTGTGACAGTGACACATGACAGTTAGGTACAAACAACACACAATTTATTTTGTACGACGATTATACAGAAGTATAGTGATTGGATTTCACGCCAGACCAAGGTAGCGACGAAAGACATTTCCATCCAATTTCATACGGAATTTCAGTTTGCAGTTGCCCTGACCAACACAGTGAACGTCAACTTTCATCTTACATGCAGAATTGACACTATTATTGAAACAACAGTTTCAGAGAAATAGTTTAACCTATTAGAAACGGAATTATGGAGATGGAATAATGTATGGATATATTTTGTATGCGTGTGTGTGATCCAGAACAAGAATAGTCATGGCATGAAGATAGCGAGAAGAAGGACAACGTTTAGTCTTGTGTTTTGCTGTTCTTTAGCTGAAAGAATTACATGTGTAACCAGTGACATTGTTATGTACGTTATATAGATCATCCTTGTCGAAAACTACTGGATAACTGTTTGGTGATGAATTGTTGGCATATCTGAAATTGGCATGGAGACTCATTTTGGTAGAGACGTTTTGGAATAAGTGGTTTAAAGACTTGCGTGACCATTCCTTAAATCCATTGATTTCTCTGAAGATCAAACGCATCAAATCTCTCTTGCGCCAAAGTAAAGGGATTACCCGTGGTTCGTCGACTTACTTGACAGAACCTCTCAAGTCAAAAGTCAGGTGTGAATTGATGACTTATCATTACCTGTAAAATCAAAACAGAAGAAAGAATAGTTACCTGGGAATTTCATTACCATCTGACTGACAGTTTCTCTGAATCATATCGTGTGTGCTAAAGATAAACTTCTTCGTCGAAAATCTACAGACGTTCAAAGCCATGACATCAACACAGACGAAAGTCATCCACCAGGAAACTGCAGGGTGACCATCTACTTTCCAAACACTCAGTATGGGATATTGTTTTTCATTAAGGCTTGATTTGTCTGAAGTCGACGTATTTTACTTTATGAGAAGATAAGGTACACGTCAATTGCTTTTCTTACATTTGGCAAATAAAATCATATTTACTGTCCTGAACCACTAAGAGCCATCTCGAGACGTCGAGGCAATCTGCCGTTTTTTGTTCTGATTCATTACTGTACTGTTCGTGAGCAATTGATAAGAGTACGGTACGCACAGTGAGGCGTTGAATTGGTGCTTAGCACACATTTGACGAGTAATTAAGTAACGCATTGTGTTCACATTAACCAAATATGCCCGAATACTCAACGTCTTATAAATATAAGATAAGACAGTCAGTCAATCTGGCCACCAATCGTTACCTCGTCAACAGCTAAAATTGACATCAAAGGTTGCAATACTAGGAGAAGTCAAGGTTCACACACCTTGTTAGGCATCATCTTATCCAGAAAAGCTTGGCTTGGATAGGAAGAACACAATCGTCTTTAAAATGGTGAGGGACGTAGTAGCAAATGTCATGCATGAAGACGGAAGACTGAATGGAGAGACAACATGAACAGCAGAGGCAACATCAGCAGCAAGAGATAGAAGAGATGATGGAGTGAAGAATTAGTTTGTATTTAACATCCCTGTAATCGCATCTGTAAACTGGTGTAAACACAAGTAGAAAAGTGGTTTATTTTAAGTCCGTAAGATAAGTCTTCTTCGGTATTATGTGTGTCTGGTTATATTTTGTGATAGAGATGCCTCCCTTCACGACTATGTATCAGGCATAAAAAGCACTGTGTTCAACAAACGTTCCACTTATTTAACTAGAGACAAATGATGCAAGGAAATATGCAGCACTGATTTGCCGCAAAATGGTGGGTGTCATCAACTTGATGGAACTTTTGCAACACCTCCTGAATCGGGTGAAGGAGATGAGCTGCTACACACGCACCTGACATCAGAAGAGTAAAATCACCTCTGAGAATAGCTAAAAGGTTCTTCAGAGAGATGATGGAGGAGGAGAGAGAGAAAATCAGGAGTGCGCGGTAGGATGAACGGAGACTGATAGAACAGAATAAAAGGGGATGCAATGTCAGTACTTGAACGAGAACTGTACGAAGATCCTTGATACATTCTGCTGAAACTGTCATGTAAACTGGATAAAGAAGGCTAGTTTTAAACTATTGGTTTCCAACAAGACGAGTTGGAGAACGAATTGAGCCAATGGTGCCAGAAATGTGCGGCCTACAACGCCGGACTGAAGAGGTGCAACCACGGCTGAAGAAATGATAAAACCTTACAACTCCCTTTGGGGGCCTCCAGCTAACCAGAAAAGATAGATACAAGCATATTTGCCAAAATCTTTGTATTTTATATTTATGTATGAGTTTATAAAGGTCTATGTTGTTGAAAACTAAAACTCATCCCCCTTACCCATTGTGTTTGTCTATGCATCAAAGCTAATCTACTCTTTCGATACATTGAATGGTGTTTAATTAATACGTATGTGCTGGATTGTAAGGTGTGTGTCTGAATAGTAATCAAATAATGTGTGCCAAATAAGATTTATGGCGTGTTGGATCCCATTTTGGAACTAATCCGCTGTAATATATGTTTTATAAACGATCTGTCTCGTTGCGTGAAAAACAAATTGTTCTTGGCAAAACAATAAATTGTTCTCAGATACTGGATTGTTACCACGTTGTCGTTGCTTTATACCTAATTTTTAAAGTAACTCGTCTTAGTCTTTACTCCTCACTGCTTTGCAATTATAAATGACACGTTTTGAATGTTAGATTTGTTTATCTGTCTAGTTGATGTAATACATATATGTTCGTGCGTACTTACAAAACAAGAGAACTGGTAGTTCGTTACACCATCAATCGCTGAATCGTAATTGTACGTGGTAAGGTATGTCGTTGTACCATTGACAATGGACACTAGACAGCTTACAACGCCTCCGGCTATAATAAAAATAATAATAATACTAAGAAGAAGAAGAAGAAGAAGAAGAAGAAGAAGAAGAAGAAGAAGAAGAAGAAAAAGAAGAAGAACAGATGTTGTTCAACCACAAAGCATATGATCATCATTATCATCATCATTAGCTGCATCAGCTGAAGAAGGAGAAGACGAAGAAGAATAAAGAATTTCGAGCAGCATGACGAATATAAAGATGATGAAAGGCAACAGGTTATCAAATGTCAACGATTTTAATATTTTTCGATATCGCAAATTAAAATGATTTTGCAACATACAAAATAGTTTGCCTTGCATCAATGTATCCTTAGTTCATGGATAATTAAAGACTTTTTGTCAATACAAATTTGAGATGGAATTAATTCAGCCTTTAGATAGAGACGTCACAAATGTGCCACAAAGACTATTGAATGGCAATAGTGAAATGTAACAGTTTTCAGATATCATTTAATTGTTAAGTAATGCATACTCTCACATTTTATTGCATTTTCTTAAATTGCCAATTATTACGATATTATAAGATCTGATATCTCACTGTGATGTAACAGACGCTACTTTTGTCAATAAAAATACTTTGAAACCTATTTTATAACAGTTCTAACGACTTACTTATATGCTAAACTTTAGGAAGTCAAATGTATGTTTTAAAGTAGTACTTGTATTTTAAAAGCAATTTTAAAAACACCAAAAACCGGTCAGATACTTTCTAGAAAACGCTACGTTCGTGCTGCAGAGGGTTTTATTGAACACCATCAAGGACTTGTTATAACTGCATACATCTAGTTGCGATATTCCGGAACAATGGGAGCCGGCAGTGTTGTTGTACGTATAATAAAACACGCCCAGGAACATGTCTGGGCACGTGATATAAGCATCTTTGGCAAACCCTGAAATGGAAATTTATTCTTCAAACTTTTAAATTTCATTATTTGTCATCGTCAAACATAACTGTTTATGTTAACGCGCATTCAAAGGTGAACAGCACAGACCTTGAATTGCCCATTGGGGAGGTTATGAAGACCGTTGTGTATTATCGCTACATATACCTATATCTACCGTCCACTCAGCGGATGGCAACATTAAGAGTCGGATATGTATGTAAATGATTGCGCATGGTAGCACGGTACCAATTGTTTTTCCATAGACCTCAATCTTAATGTTTTGTGAAATAAATATACTTTTTATCCTACTTCAGCATGCATGCCACACAGTGTCATAGAGAACAATGTTAGATTGTCAATTTGACAATGATAGAACCAGGTACTCCGTTGCATTTAAGAGAGATAACTCTGCTGGAACGGGACAGTGGTATGAGTTATCTAGTCACAACATACCTATTTTCAGTCATGCGTATCACATTTTCAAAAAATCATAAAAAATACAAAATATGATATATATAGGAATTAGCATAAATTCTCATGTTGCCAAGAGGCTAAACTTTTTTTTTTAAGCCTAACAGAAAGTACAACTCTTACATAATCCCCCAATAATAGCTTGTGTTGTTGTTTATTTCTGAATGCAATGTTCCCTACACTTTAAGCTCCACCCACCTGGACTTGCGCAATTGGTACCGTTATACCTTATAGATGCGTAGACCCATATCTGATGCCAGTAAACGGTTTTCCTAAGTAGCGGATTGGTGTACAAATAACTGTCTTACAACAGCGTAGACCCACATCTGCCGTCACTCAACGGTTAGCATGATTACGGAAGAAGTATGCTGAATATTGTGTATTATAGAAGGGTAGTCCCAGATCTGACCATCGAAAAATGTAAAATATTGTATATTAAGATTTTATGATCTTAAACTAAGTAGCTTTAACGAGCTAAAACCAACACGTTTTAGTCCAAGAGTATTTTCAACATTTTTAAATTCCAATGGATACAATTTTAATAAATAAATCAACCCAAATTAAAACTGAACACAAAAATAAAATTGATTCTGTATTATATGTAAAGGCAAAATAAGTATTCTTTCAAGTACATAACATTGACATAAAGAGTTAAAACAAAATAATAGCCATGTTGTAGATCAGTATCATTTATAAAACATTCAATGTTGTCAAAACCTTTAGGAACTTGCAAGTAAAAATTGTAGTCCAAGTATCCGATATAGATAACAATGTTTACCTCCATTAATAATGATCTGAAAGTTTACTCAAAAATGATAAAAGAAATATTAGCTTCGTATTATGTTGTATATACAATTAATATCACTGGGCAGGTACACCAATAACTTTGGACATGGTCGCGTAAAACACAGATGTATACAACATATAGGGAAGAGGGGACGCCTCCACGGAGTAAAACGCCCACAAGCCATCCTGACACCTATGGCTAGAACATTGCCTGGTCTTTATACAGCAAGATTGCCCAGGTTGCACAGGCCTTCTGAATGGTGGCCATTTTTGGATGCAGCCTCACGCATGTTTTTTTTTATGCAAGAATATTATTTCTTTGGCATCTTCCTGTAAAAAAGTTTAATCTGTTTGCAGTATTTTTGACTGGAACTACCTAAATAAAACAGGGTATGTATTTTTGACTGGAACTACCTAAATAAAACAGGGTATTATTTTTTACTGGAACTACCTAAATAAAACAGGGTATGTATTTTTGACTGGAACTACCTAAATAAAACAGGGTATGTATTTTTTGACTGGAACTACCTAAATAAAACAGGGTATGTATTTTTTGACTGGAACTACCTAAAAAAACAGGGTATGTATTTTTGACTGGAACTACCTAAATAAAACAGGGTATGTATTTTTGACTGGAACTACCTAAATAAAACAGGGTATGTATTTTTTGAAACAACATTGTATAGAGATGCATTAAAATAATGCTTCATGATTCGCAGTATTTGTTAATTCTGCTTATTGTTAAATTGTCAGTACTGTACGATAGGGGTAAAATTGCTATCTCCACAGGGGGCGTTTTACCCCATAGCCGTTTAAATGTTGTACACATTTTAACCAGCCGTTCATATGCCTAAAATTATTATATACTTATTTGCAGAGGGTGCGAAATTACAGAAGGAAAACTGATCTAAGAAAATATGGGATCCTGGCTCTAAAAGCGGCTCTTGAAGCAATTCATTCTGGAACTTCAGTGAAAGCTGCTGCTGGGAATTATCGAATTCTAGCTAAAACTCTGGGTACAGCTTTGAAGGATTCGCAACCTCAAGCGTCAAAACGGGGGAAGTAAGACTACTGTTTCAATCCCGATTATGAGTTACTTTCAGTTGAGCATATCCTGTCCATGGAAAAGGCATGGAAAAGGCATTATTTGGACTTACAACAATTACCGTACGGCGTTTAGCGGTTAATCTGAATATTAAACACCATCCATTTCAGTAGCTATATTACACTGACAGACGGTGAAACAGACGGATAGACTGACGCAAGTATGGCATGACCAACCACAATTTAGAAGCAAATGTTCAGATAGAATAAAGAAAAATAATATATCTTACCGTTTTTCACCATGACGTGGTATTGGGACAATTGAACGGTTGTAGTACATACTGATGAAACAGATGTAACTATAGAACCGTCATCAAATATGATGACTCTCTCTCCCAAAAATATAGATTCATCTGAAAGCAAATTAAAGCTTATATATATATCCACCTTTCAGCATACACAATGAATATCCAGTGAAATAAAGAATGATTCAACTGCACTAGAAACTGTCGAGAGATTCGTATGCAATAGGTGACAGTGCAAATTTGCCCAGAAAATAGATACATCTCTGAAAGATTGACTAGAACTTGGATATGGATATAATCTTTTTCGACTTTTAAAGGATAAATATATCGTATGTTTGCGTCAATGAGACATGAACATAGTTTGCGTTATTTAGTTATAAAGGTTTATAAGAACTTACAAATTCACTTGCCCGACTCCCGGGACAAGCACAAAATTCGGTTCGGGTAATCAAAGCTTTGCAAGCCAATTGCCCGCGAGAAATATAAAAAGAAAACTTGAGAGAGGATATATAGTAAAATGAATTGTATTTAACATGGGTAACCTGGGTATAAGACAGTAACTCTTTGCGATGCAATTTATTGACAAGATGTCGTGTCCATTTCCCACTGTTTTATGTTCTGCAAGTTTGTTTTTCTGCCAAAATACAAGAATCGACACATTTATTTATCGTTTATATGTAGCGCATTCTTCGTCTGCATACCAGGCTTCAGTTTTTTCTTCCTTAACATGCGTCATTTCCATCTTATAGTCAATGTCAAGGTCAGTCTCGCATTTTTTCGCATAGACATGATAATGTGAATATTACTATTTAAAGCACGTTTTGACTAATAAGGAATAAATATTTATATTTTAACTTGTCGGTTACGTTATAATCGTAATAACTGTAAATATCTGGGATTCGCTGACATTCCGGATGTTAGCCTCGGGCAGTTTGTCAGATTCTAAACAATTGCTTTTTAAAACTTGTTTTGAATCATGTCGTCGATTGTATGTCGAGTAGATGTTAATTTCTACAGATGTAAGTCGTAAGATTTTTTGGAAAGAATGTGTTTGGAAATAAAAGGCACTCTTTCAAAAATGTGAGTTAAGTGTTTGATCCGTAGTGTAGGTGATAACTACAGGAGACCTGAGGCGTACTGTGTGGCAAACAATTCATTTGACAAAAATAAATATTACATATCTAAGTACGTATATTACTTACATATCGATAAGGTTGTATATCTTTAAATATGGTTCTAAAAGTGCAATAAAGATACAAAAAATGAAAAAATTTAATAAATATAACGCGAATTCCTTAATTTATATTTTATCTTATTGCTTTATTTATATTATGATCTTATCTTTGTTTATCAGCGAATCCCAGATATGTACAATTATTAAGATTATAACATAACTGACAAGTTAAAATATAAATATTTATTCCTTTTTAATCAAAACGTGCTTTATATAGCAATATTCTTACATTTTACAAGGGAAAGTTTAATTTACCTGTCAGCTTGCCACAGGCAAGTGACTCGTAGGAATTCGGAATAATTGTGTAGTAGGTTAAGAATTAATTACTAGGTCGACATCAGAGTGTGTCTGATACGCTCGATTGCATATATCAAACAGGACCAGTAGCTGTCGTTTCATATCATAATCATCCTTTCGAGGACATATTACTGTAATATTCCACATTTACAATCAAGACGTAATTTAATCAGGCATGTATTTGCTTTTGCACGGGAAAATATTTCCGTCTCACGAGACACCTCAGAAATAGGTTCAATTGTCGAAACCGTACAAACTTGCGTACAACAAGCAGGTCACTCTTACACCGTTCTTACACCTAATTGACAAATTATACTGGTGTATGGCCTGTATGTTATTGAAATTAATCCTCTTTGATTGACTATTAACATTTTTCGTATGACCATATCACCTGCCGATGTTAGCTAGATCTGACAACGAAGGAACAACATTTTGGGGATCGTTGGGATATATTTTTGTACTATAACAAATGTATATGACCACGTCAAAAATAGTACATATTATTACGTCATGTTGTTTCTTGTAAATGCATTGCTACATAGCTTGCCTTTCCCGGACAAGTTTTCTGCGATTGAAGACAACATAATATATGTCTGTTGATTGCCTGAAAGTTAAATATATACAAACTGAAGCGGCTTATAAAAGAAACAGCGAAAGTATTTACATGGACGATGTCGTAATTATTAGTTTCCATGCCAGAGGCAGTCTTTAATATGCCCAGGTGTGACGTTCTAGTGTTAAAACAGACAAGGCATGCTCAGGGTCATTTCACCCCATAAGTATATATGGTCCATTTTCACATAAAGCTATAATTTTGTTAATTAAGAAAAAGGGCCGTTAAAGTATACATCAAAATCTAAAAAGTTAATACTTCTAGGCTAATAGCAATATTGGAATGGAATTAATGAAGAAAATGAGTTTATAGATGAGATGTTTGGAATGAATATTTTTTCTTGCATTTAAAAATAACTAAGTGTCCTAAATAGAGGTGGTTTCCGACTAAAATAATAGTTACATTTTACATTAAATACATCTTCGAACAAAATTTGAAAAGTCCCTACAAGCACGTGCTTCTTATGTAACGAATCCTTAGAGACTTAACTCACATTCTTTGGAACTATTCCGAAAGTACATTATTACTTACTGGTTTTTTTGGGTGATCTCATATTGCACCAACATGTCATGAACATATGCAAGGCTGCATCTCTTTAGCTGAGACGCATCAGCTCCATTCGCAAATATCTCTCAGTTGATGCCATTAAAACACTTGTGCGTTCATTAGTACTTTCAAAACTGAACTAGACTATTGTAACTTAATTCTCGCTGGTTCGTCACAATATCTACTCCATTCATTCCCCATGTTCAATTCCTAAACGTTCCCATGGTGATCTAAAATGTCTTGTCGGCAAACGTGCTCAAAGGGATCTGCAATGTATATTCCTATTGTAGCGAAAGTGGCCCCATTAACTACTTCCATTGCCAGAACAGACTCCTCGTACTAATTACCATAACACTTTATTTATTTTTATTCTAACAATTATTTCCCTTATAAATCGATGCAAGTCGTAAGTGTATTAGAAACTAAATTCTGTCTCTGGTTCCGTAATTACTCACACGTTGCAGATGATACTATTGGTTAGCGAGTCATAAATATTTGCATATTTCATAATATTGCATTTTATGATTGGTCAGTTAAAAACTTACCAGACTGTTGGTAAAAGTAATAGGAGTAAGATGTAACCTTTCTGACATCAAAACACATGTAGGCCCGGAACAGGGCCGAGCTGGTGGAAACTAACTTAAAGGAACTCACAGACCTTTAAATTAAAAACAATTAGAATAAACAACAAAAATAAGATGCAAAGAGTTCTCGCACTGCTTTATCGATAAAAGTCGTTTTAAAAAAAAAAAAGGAATCATCTATGAATGAATACCAGGATGCCATACCTGAACTCTGTATCTACTGTGTTCCAACCCCTTTCTTCCCATCAATAGATAAATTCGGACTTTACCACCCTCATATACACATGGCCCTAATATATGTTTTTGAAAATGCAACGTTCGTTCATTACCATTTAAACACTGCAATGTGATAAATTAAAAAAATAACATAAGCTGCGTGAAAATATGCTTAAAAGGAGACAAATAGTGAAATGTATTTCCCTGAACGTACGTCTATGTTACAACGAACGTACGTCTATGTTACAACGAACGTACGTCTATGTTACAACGAACGTACGTCTATGTTACAACGAACGTACGTCTATGTTACAACGATAAGCAATAATTACTTCCAAGACAGTAGTTATATAAATTAAATTGTTGAAACAATAAGTATTACACGCATATTAAACTAAAGTAAAATAGATATACACTCTTAGTTTCTACTATATTAGACTCAGTACATACTCTCTCTCTCTCTCTCTCTCTCTCTCTCTCTCTCTATATATATATATATATATATATATATATATATATATATATATATATATATATATATACGCATAACTGTATGTATAGTTTTGTACGTGCATATATGTGTGCATGTGTATATATGTATGAAGAAGAAGAAGAAGAAGAAGAAGAAGAAGAAGAAGAAGAAGAACTTATTATTAGTCAATGATCGGGTTAACTGATTGTCACACTACTTACTTAAGGACGTACTGTGTCCCGGAATTCAGATCGCATGTGAAATTTGTCCCCGTCGTCACACTTGTTATAAGCACTCGAGTCATATGAAGATAACCACTGGCAATCGTAATCGTACCGAAATTGCTTGACGTCCATGTTCCCTGCAGGTCGGAGGGGAACGTGCAAGTACCGGCTTTACATATATAGATGGAAGAAGAAATACATTGGTAAACAAAGATTGTCATTTTAAATTGGAAGATTAGATTGGATGGATGGATGGATGGCGGACAGGCAGGCAGGCAGGCAGCAGGCAGGCCGACAGACAGACAGACAGACAGACACACACACACACACACACACACACACACACACACATACATACATACATACATACATACATACATACTTACATACATACATACATACATACATACATACATACATACATACATACATACATACATAGATACATAGATAGATAGATAGATAGATAGATAGATAGATAGATAGATAGATAGATAGATAGATAGACATATTCATATGCTTACTATTACTATTCAGGTGTCTACTACAACTGCTACTGCTACAACTCTAATTATGCATGTACTACTACCATAATTGTACTGCCGTTACTATTACTACTACAACTACTACCATTTTTGCCAAAGTTTCGCCAGTGAAATATTCTTTAGCTTTTATATATATATAATCTCATCTGCATCACAGGATCAGTCCCATTTAGATCTTGATCAGTTGATAAAATCTTGAAATCAGTTACCTGTAACGTCTTGTCTTGACGTTATGAAAGTTATACAAAGGTTGATAGTTGTAACGTCGTGTCTTGACGTTATGAAAGTTATACAAAGGTTGATAGTTGAAATATTGTTTGACATTTGACAGTTTACATATCCTCTTAGAAACCCCCAAGGAAGGAAGACCTGAAAGAAAACCGTACTTGCGTAGTTATTATATATTCAAAATAAATATCTTGTTTGTTTGTATTTCCATGCAGCAGTTTGGGAGATTCGACGATCAAAGACGGAGGAACGGAAAAGACGCATGTCGATGGCAATCGAGAGAAGAGTAGTAAAAAGAAATTAATATACTCACCTGTCAATCCAATAAAGAAAACAGATAATATTGATATCTTGACTGAGTTATCTTGCACGATTTTAGTGTGCCTGTAGTTTTTTAGAACTATTATCATACTGAATTGTGTGTATTCGAACGTATTATTCTAGTCTTCATCAAATCCAACATTTCGTTCAGTGTTCTACCAAGTTAAAATCCAAACTTAGACAATGTTTTGTCTTTCCATATTGCTAGGCACGATTTTCCCTACCACCACTGTGTAATTCGACCTAGATTTGATCTCTTTACAACGTCGATTTTTCGGTGACGGAGAACAAAAGATCACCACAAATGCGGTCATGTATAAATTCAACGTTTCATACCTAACGGACGATAACTTTCTTCACAAATGTATAGACAGTCTAATTAAAGGCATAATTAAGTCTTTTGTGAAGGGGGGGGGGGGGGGAATCTCATGGACGTTATAATTGTCAAGTATTATATATCTTTGTTATCGATATTTTTGGTAGCTGACTATTTTTAATTACATATATGGGTGGTAGGGTTGACACGTATGTGTGTACATACCATGGAGAATAACTCCGTGGATTGTTTCATTGAAACCGATGGATTAAATAAGCAACAAAATCTGTGTTTATTCTACGCACACTCAACAACAAGTATTCCATATTATTTAATCCAGCAATCACTTTGTTTCGACGCTTCTGATAATACATTTATCAC
This sequence comes from Unio pictorum, assembly GCA_030141615.1. Taxonomy (NCBI): domain Eukaryota; kingdom Metazoa; phylum Mollusca; class Bivalvia; order Unionida; family Unionidae; genus Unio; species Unio pictorum. The sequence continues at coordinate 15,930,312 of JARLTB010000060.1, read as the reverse complement.
TAGCCTCATACAGAATACAAACATGATGTGTCTGAAACACTTCCAGCAGATCAAGATTGGCGATATTGTTATCAGTAAATTGACGGTTAGTATATGGACCATTTCAAAGTTATTATCTACCCTTGAAAACACCAGAGGCCATATCAGTGCAACGCACTTCCGTGGTAGTTCAATCAATAAAAGTGGCAGATGTAGAAAAAAGAAATGTGGCAGACCGCTTACATATCGCAGGCAAAATCGATATCTTACTATCTTAAAAAGAAATTTTATCAATATTTGATCAGATGATTTACATCTTTAATTTTTCCAATAAATTGCGCTGTACCCAGCTTTCAAATAAATGTTTTCTGCCCAGTTCCCAGCTTTCATTATCTTTCCATTACTACCTCATGCTTTAGTTTGTATTATTTGATTGTGCGAACGTGTATCGTTGCGTAAAAAGATTGTTATTGTAATTTATCTCTACTGAAAAATAATTTAAATAAGTTTATTTATTTTACAGTTTTACTCATTGCAGTTACTGGAGGTTCAACGACAACGAGAAAAATATTATAACTTCTTAAGGTTCTTGTATTATTTATTTAGACTGTTGCGTTTCTATTAATGTCCATTATATCTTTAATGATATAACTTGAGTGATATCTAGGAAGGATATTTTTTTCAAAATGAACAAATTTCATCTACGCTTGAACAGACAGGAGCACATACAAGTCTCCTTGGCGATTATTTTAATTTAAATTCCTTGAACGGTTGGAATTTTTAGAGAAAACAATTTGGAGAAATATCCATATTAGACACACTATGTATGTTCACCACTTTTGTGGTTCTCACCTGTCTGCATGTCTGTCTGCATGTCTGTCTGTGTCATTTCATCTGGTGCATGGGTATGCATATGTCTGAATTAATGTGTGTTCGCATTCGTATATTACATGAACATATTTATGGTTAAAAGCGAGTATATAATGGTGCTCAGATAGAAAGAGTGACTGATAGATAAGACAACAAATATCAATACTTGTGAAAATCCATTTATTATTGACTTAAAGAGCATGTTCTTACAAACAGTCTTTTTATAAATCATACTGTCTGCACTTTTACATCTATTCACGTGGATCAATAATGATTTAAAAGGCGAACCAAAGTAATAGGTCAGAATCTGTGAAATATGTGGATCTTATTAAATTTGGAATATCATCGCAAAATAAAGTCCAAACAAATTCGTGTTAAAACACTCCAATGCATTCAGTATCCTATGTTCCTTTTACGTTAGTATTTTAACCGGCTGGCGGTAGCACCCCAATACGCTTTGCCGTTTGAAGATAAATCACAACACCCATCATTTGTGCAGTATAACAATCATATTTCGGGTGAGGCCATACTATTTCTTATTGTGTAACGGTTTGCATAACATCGATGATGATGATGATGATGATGATGATGATGATGATATATATATATATATATATATATATATATATATATATATATATATATATATATATATATATATATATATATATATATATATATATATATATATATATCACAGTCTCATATGAAATATATGACATAGATGATCTATTTAAAAAAAAAAACGAATATGCGTATAGTATACATGTTGAAATTAAGCGACATTACACAAAGATAGTTAATACTGATGCCTGCATCAGGGGTACAAAAAGTTGCAACAGCGATTTTTGCATGATATGATAATAACTGAAAAATTGACGAGAATAACGTATTATCTGACTTTACCGCCACAAAATTGTTTCATATGTTGCTACCAACTGTACAAACGAGGTTAACACGAATCACGTCTTGCCAGGCAAGTCTAACGAGGTTAACACGAATCATGTCTTGCCAGGCAAGTCTATCGAGGAGAAACAATCAGCTGATCCTGTCATTACAGCAAAACCGAGAAAGATACAATTAGAGACAGACTTAAAACCCTTGGCAGTTTCATCAGGAGAGCTGGAGTGAGATAGAAGGTTTTACAACATCTGGCTCTGGCTGGGTATTCCAGCATATAGAGATTTCAGATTTCATACTGAGAAAATCAAATCCGTTAAGAGGTTCCTCATATGTTAAGCTACCAGTTAAGATTAAAAATCCAGCTAGTGATCACGCAGAAGTGAAGTCAAAATATGCAGATTATTGATATTTATATTTCAATTGTTCATTTTTTAGACTTTTTAACAAAAATAGTAAAAGCTAATGTAAGGTGACATTGTAAGATGGACTTGATCTTGATCAAAGTTTAGTTTTTGATTGTTTGACCATGATTGAGTTCTTGATTGTTTGACCATGATTCAATTCATGATTGCTTGACCATGATTGAGTTCATGATTGCTTGACCATGATTGAGTTTATGATTGCTTGATCAGGATTGAGGTCTAGATTGCTTGAATATGATTGAGTTCATGATTGCTTGAATATGATTGAGTTCATGACTTCTTGACCATAATTCAATTCATGATTGCTTGACCATGATTGAGTTCACGATTGCTTGAATATGATTGACTTCATGACTGCTTGACCATGATTGAGGACTTGATTGCTTGACCATGATTGAGTTCATGATTGATTGACCATGATTGAGTTTATGATTGCTTGACCATGATTGAGTGCATGATTGATTGACCATCATTGAGTTCTTGATTGCTTAACCATTATTGAGGTCTTGATTGCTAGGCCATGATTGAGAGTATAATTGCTTGACCATGACTCAGTTCATGATTGATTAACCGGGATTGAATTATTCATTTCTTGACCATAATTGAGTGCATGATTGCTTCAACATGATCGAGCTCATGATTGCTTGACCATGATTGAGTTCATGATTGCTTGACCAAGATTGAGTTCATGATTGATTGAACATGACTGAGTTATTGATTGATTGACCTTGATTGAGTTCATCATTGCTTGACCATGATTGAGATCCTGATTGCTTGACCACGATTAAGTTCACGATCGCTTGATTCTGATTGAGTTCATGCTTGCTTGACCATGATTGAGTTTATGATTGCTTGACAATGATTGACTTCATAACTGACTGACCATGATTAAGTTTTTGATTGCTTGACCATGACTGAGTTCATGAATGCTTCACCATAATTGAGTTCTTGATTGCATCACCGTGATTGAGTGCATAATTCCTTCGCTATGACTGAGTTCATGATTGATTATCCGGAATTGAATTCTTGATTGCTTGACCATATTTAAGTGTAGGATTGCTTGAACATGATTGAGCTCATGATGGCTTGACCAATATTGAGTACATGATTGCTTGACCATGATTGAGTTCTTGATTGATTGACCATGATTGAGTTCTTGATTGCTGGACTATAGTTGAGTTCATGATTGCTTGATCATGATTGAGATCATGATTGCTTGACCGTGATTGAATTTATGATTGCTTGACCATGATTGAGTTCATTATTGCTTGACTATGATTTAGGTCTTGATTGCTTGACCATGACTGAGTTCTTGATTTCTTCATCATGATTCAGTTCTTGATTGCTTGACCATAATTGAGCTCATGATTGCTTTACCATGATTGAATTCATGATTGCTTGACCATGATTGAGTTCATGATTGCTTGACCATGATTGAATTTATGCTTGCTTGGCCATAATTGAGTTCTTGATTGCTTGACTATGATTGAGTTCTTAATTGCTTGACCATAATTGAGTTCTTGATTGCTTGACCATGCTTGAGGTCATGATTGCTTGACCATGATTGAGTTCATTATTGCTTGACTATGATTTAGGTCTTGATTGCTTGACCATAATTGAGTTCTTGATTTCTTCACCATGATTCAGTCCTTAATTGCTTGACCATAATTAAGCTCGTGATTTCTTTACCATGATTGAATTCATAATTGCTTGACCATGATTGAATTAATGATTGATTGACCATGATTGAGTTCATGATTGACTGACCATGATTGAGGTCTTGATTGCGTGAGCATGGTTGAGTGTATAATTGCTTGAACATGACTGAGTTCATGATTGATTGATCGGGATCGAATTCTTGATTGCTTGACCATAATTGAGTGCATGATTGCTTGAACATGATTGAGCTCATGATTGCTTGACCATGATTGAGTGCTTGATTGCTTGGCCGTGATTGAGTTTTTGATTGATTGACCATGGTTGAGTTCTTGATTGCTTGACCATGACTGAGTTCTTGATTACTTGGCCATGATTGAGTTCTTGTTTGCTTAACCATGATTAGGTTCACGATCGCTTGATTCTGATTGAGTTCATGCTTGCTTGACCATGATTGAGTTAATGATTGCTTGACCATGATTGAGTTCATGATTGACTGACCATGATTGAGGTCTTGACTGCTTGAGCATGGTTGAGTGTATAATTGCTTGAACATGACTGAGTTCATGATTTATTGACTGGGATTGAATTCTTGATTGCTTGACCATAATTGAGTTCATGATTGCTTGAACATGATTGAGCTCATGATTGCTTGACCATGATTGAGTGCATTATTGCTTGGCCGTGATTGAGTTTTTGATTGATTGACCATGGTTGAGTTCTTGATTGCTTGACCATGACTGAGTTCTTGATTACTTGGCCATGATTGATTTCATGATTGATTGACCACGATTGAGGTCTTGATTGCTTGACCATGATTGAGTTCAGGATTTTTTCACCCTGATTGAGTTCATGTTTACTTGACCATTTTTGAGGTCTACATTGTTTGACCATGGTTGAGTGTATAATTGCTTGACTATGACTGAGTTCATGATTGATTGACCGGGATTGAATTCTTGATTGCTTGACCATAATTGAGTGCATGATTGCTTGAACATGATTGAGCTCATGATTGCTTGACCATGATTGAGTGCATGATTGCTTTGCCGTGATTGATTTCTTGATTGATTGACCATGGTTGAGTTCTTGATTGCTTCACCATTATTGAGTTCATGATTACTTGACCATGATTGATTTCATGATTGCTTGACCACGATTTAGGTCTTGATTGCTTGTCCATGACTGAGTTCTATATTGTTTGACCATGATGGAGTTCTTGATTGCTTGACCATGATTACGTTCATGAATGTTTGACCATTATTGAATTTATGCTTGCTTGACCATTAGGGCATAACCGACTTTTGATCCGGAAATCGGATTCCACCGGATAGTATGAACTTCCGATTAATCGGAGTCCGACAAGGCAGGAACGACCGATTCGGATAATAAAAATAATAAAGTTGAATTTCTATAGCACCGTGTCTAACACTGCGTGTCATTCGATAGTGCGTTAATAAAGTTAAATAAAAAGTAAGAAAAGTCCAATATGGTCAACACAACCACGCTGTGAGGCAATCTATTTGAACTGGCGGGTAAAAACCGGAAACGAAGCCGGATATGGTAAAGTACTAAGTAACATGCTAGACACGGCAAAACCAGATACCAGAAACCCGGAAACGGAAGATGAAATTTTTTAGAAAAAAGAAATACGGATTTAGCATTTCAGATTAATTGAATCGTATCCGGAATCGGAAAAATTTCATGCCCAAAATCCGGAATCGGAAATCGGTAGAAAATGATAATCGGTTATGCCCTAATGATGATGTTGACTGAATGCTAAGAATGGATTTTATAGTTGCAAATAGTGACTGAATATGAGATACACTCTTTGTTATTAGCGATAGAACTTCTCTATTGTTCAAGCAATTATTTGTTGAAATTTATCTTTTAAAAAGTGCCACTTAAGAAAAATGTTACCAGACATTTACATTTATAATGTACTTTAATAATAATTATAGCTTGAGACATACACATCAACATTCCTGACCTGGTATTGTTCTAGTGATGCTAACATAAACAGCATTGGGGGGTGGGGGTGAATACACCTATGTCTAGCTAATTGGGACAGATATAAAGAAACAAATATTATTCTATGTTGGGACATTGATGTGAGGAACCTTGCTGAACTTACATCAACATATCAGATAAATTCAGTGACAACAGGCCTTTTAAATGAACCATTCTCATGCCCAAAATACAAAATAAATACAGAGTCCATACAGTTAACTTAAATATTCTCAGAATCCTATCCACTCACAGCTGACTTTAGCAATTGCAAGGATATAGAGAATGAGAGGAAATAGAAAAAAAAGCTACAAGAAAAATATTAACAAGAAAAAAATTCAGTACAAAAAGGGACATGTTGTAACTTCTATTACTTTAAATAAGGACCTACCAGAAAATACAAGTCATGATGAAGCCAAGTCAGTCTTTCATAATCAATCTTTAGTGCGTTTGGATCATAATGAATACATGCTTCAAACTTAAATGCTTCTACAAATATGACTGAGACAACAGATCCTAACATCATTCCATGCAAATTGAGACCTACAAAAAGGAAAACAACTGACATTATTACTCATTCTGTACTCAGTAAAAAAGTGGCTACCAGTATGCCAGAAGAAAACTGTGTTGTCAACATCAATAAACTTTCAGAACTAATCAGGGTATTTCTGCCACATCAATGTAAGAATGCTTTTCTAGTTGTTACAGTACACAAAAGACAGGGTTTGTGCATTACTGTTTGTGTGCAATGCAATAACTGTAAGTTTAAATCCAATATGGTGGAACTGTTCACAAAAGTACTAAAACTTTAATTCTTTTTCCTCGAAACATTGTCCGCAATATGCCATATCCATCACTATTTGCAACACCGTTCCATTGATGACATTCACCATTTATAACAGTATGTCTACTTATGATTTCTTGAAAGTGCATTTGCTCCTGTGGAGTGAAATGACGTAGAAGAATGTGTGATGTCATGTCATGTTATGTTTTTGTGTGTCTGCAATGAAATATGAATAACTTTCATTAAAATAGGAGTACAGAGCTTGTTACCTACATGAAAATCAAGTAAACACATTTTAAAGCCCCATTTTTTCTCAAAGCAACTTAGTTAAGCACAAAATATGCTAACTTGTCCTGATACCAATAGGTATAATTTATAGGTGCAAAAAGAAATTACCTCCCTTGAATGTTCTATAGAGCTGAGAGATTCAAAATAAGGAGACAAATAGAGGAACTATGATAAGGTTAATGTATAAGAATTAATTGCATATGAATAAAGAACAAGAAAATAAGACAAAATGTGGTTCATTGCACAATTTTTTTATAGCATTTTTCCCTTAAGGGGGCAGGGTCCAGTTTTTATGTACAAATTTAATGTCGCATGCACCTGCCTAATATAAAAATTCATTAAAAATATAATACGCGAGTGAGGTCAAAAAGGTACATATTTCTGGATAGGTATTATGTAGTGCAACATAATCATATCACACACAGGACCTGACAAGTCTACTGAAGTTCTTAGAATAAAATATTTATGTACCCCAACCCCTATTTTATATATGCATTTTTCACATCCGAAGGCCATTTTTGACAGCATGTGGTGCTCACAGTGCAAACACAAGGTCTTTTCCTAGATGAAAATTTTGAAAAACATTGTCTACTAAATAGCTTGATGCAATTCATAATAGTTGTCATCCAAGCCGTTTTTGAGATATTCTACTTGCCTTGAACCCACGTGTCTACTGCTATGGGAGGCTAGCTCTTCTTCCTAGCCGACTATTGGTATTTCACAATCAACATACTGCAGAGTAACTATGGAAAGTGTACATGTCTGACATCAATTTCAAGAACAACACAAGCCTGAAACACCTAGTTCACAAATTTATCCATATCTTTAATTATTACACAATAGTAGCTCAAAAACTCACACCATACCCTTAAGTTAAGAAATTTACGAAACTGGACCCTGCCACCTTATCATTTCCAACAAGCAACGGTGATCATGTGAACATGCAGCGTGTGTACTCTTGTTCCACAGCTAACAATTCCAGAATATTTAGGTATACCTAATCTTCACTGTGATTGTCAGAATTCACGAAGAATGATTTAGTGAAAAGTGATTGTAATGCCTATCCGATCACAAATCCACACTCATATATACTGTATATTAATCCACACTCACACTTAGTGTACATTAATCCACACGCACAGAGACTATAAAAATCTACACTCATATTCATCAACACCACTCATACACACTGTAAATTAATCCACACTCACACATATTGTATATTAATCAACACTCATGCATACTGTATATTAGTCAACACTTATACATACTGCATATTAATCAACACTCATTCCTACTGTACATTAATTAACAATAATGCTTATTGTCTTATTGCACAATCATCCATCATACTGTATATTAATCCACTCATACATACTTTAGATTAATCCACACTCATACATATTGTATTTAATACACACTGACACATAGTATACATTAATCCACACTAAAACATACTATATATTAATCCACACTCACTCATAGTGTACATTAATCCACACTAATACATACTGTATATTAATCCACTCATACATACTTTAGATTAATCCACACTCATACATATTGTATTTAATACACACTCACACATAGTATACATTAATCCACACTAAAACATACTATATATTAATCCACACTAAAACATACTATATATTAATCCACACTAAAACATACTATATATTAATCCACACTCACTCATAGTGTACATTAATCCACACTAATACATAATGTGTATATTAATCCACTCATTCATATTGTATATTACTCAACACTTATACATACTGTATCTTAATCAACACTCATTCATAATGTGTATTAATCCACAATAATCCTTATTGTATTATTTTACATTCATGAATCATAAAGTATATTAATGCACACTCATACACATGCATATTTATCCACACTCATATATACTGTATATTAATTCACACTCATTCATACTGTATATTAATCCACAATAATTGTTATTGTATATTAATCCACACATTTATGCTGTATATTAATCCACAATAATGCTTATGTTATTAATCCATACTCATACATACTGAATATTAATCCAAAATCATAATACTGTATATTAATCCACACTCATACATACTGTATATTAATCCACACTCATACATACTGTATATTAATCAACACTTATACATACTGTATATTAATCCCAAATTGTACATACTGTATATTAATCCAAAATCATACATACTGTATATCAATCCAGAATAATGGTTATTGTATATTAATCCACACTCATACATGCTAAATATTAATCCACACTCATACATACTGTATATTAATCAACACTTATACATACTGTATATTAATCCCAAATCGTACATACTGTATATTGATCCAAAATCATACATATTGTATATCAATCCAGAATAATGGTTATTGTATATTTATCTACACTCATACATCCTGTATATTTTGATACATTGTTAAGACTTTAAGTAGCAAAGAATTTGGATATTGAAGTCATAAATGAAAATGTGAGAGGAACTTACAGTATAACAATGAGAATGCAGATTAATCCTGATCAAATTTTATGAAAGCTCTTAAATGAATGAAATGTTCTGTATAATTTCAAAAACCACAAATGTACTGATCCGCCTAGGTTCATGATGTCGATATGATGGTATCGCCCAGATTTCTTCTGAATAATTCACAACAGTTCCAATATAATTTGAAGTCCAAATAATAAGCACTTTCTTTTTCCGCTTACAGGTCCAAACAAATGTTCCTTTTGAATCATATAAAATACAACATAAAACAACGTCTGCGGACTTTCGCTGCCACTGCTTGGCTTTATTGAGGTCAGTCACTTGCAACATTGTTGCCAATGTGTAGTACCGTTATGTCATCCACTTGTTTCATTCACATTGTCCCAATACAGACCCAATATGTTTTTTACCCAATACAGGCCCAATATTCCTATGTTAAAGTCCCGTTGCCCCCATAGTGCCGGTCGTGTATTACCCATGTTAAATTCCCATTGTCCCCAACGTGTCCCACGACCTTTTGGACTGAGATTTCCAATGTATGTGAATCGCCGTGAAAAGCTATTATGCATGGCGGAAGAGGCATATAACTTATATAACGCCTGGCGGAGCTGGAAATTTAATTTTATATAACGCATGGAGGACATTGTTGTCAATGTCCAGTACAATGGTGTAATCAATCGTATTATACCAATGCAAATCCAATATTTGTGCCCCTATACAAGCCCAATATTGTCCCCAGAGTGCCGGCTCTGTATTTTCCATATTAAATTCAAATTGTCGCTGGATAGTCCCAATCCATTGTCACTAGCTCGAGGTCCTTTCTTTAGTTGCAGGTTTCTCGAAATCGACTCAACGAATTTTCTTAACACTTTATCTACTGTTAGAAATGGGTCTTTCTTCGA
>JARLTB010000060.1:15822500-15915000 GCA_030141615.1 Unio pictorum | reverse complement strand
TTAATTCGTTCCAGAACTCGGTTGGTAACCCGAAACGGTCGTAACCCGAAACATTGAAATCAATGAAATAGAGACAATCCGTTTCAAGATGAAAGAATCGTTCTTTTTCATTAACATCCGGTCATTTACTTCACAAAACGCAAAGAATACGTGTACTTCACGTATTAAATAAAGAGAAAGAAAACAACCAAAAAAATTAAATGTAAAATAAAAAAAAAGATTTAGTCCATCTTTCTTACCAAGAAAACGATCATGGGAAATTTGTCACTTTGTTTGCTATTCTGAATCATTAGTTTCAGGAGTTTCATGTCGCTGTTTCTTGGCAGAAAACTGGGAATCTTTCTGCACCAAGAAACTATCAAGGGAAATTTGTCGCTTCCTTTACTGGAGAATCTTTCTGCAGTGGGCCATCGCGTTATCATTCATCAGGTTTACTGCCCTGTTAGCAACAAATTTGTTTGGATGATGGTTCACAATGAAGTCTTCGACGTCTGCCCACTTGCTGCAAATTTCTTTAATTCTGGCAGTTGAAAAGGTCACTGGCTCCTCATCATCGGACGACTGCTACTTTTCCTGATGTATAGTAAGGCCAATGAAAGCGAGGCTGCGCACGCGTGCAAAAATAGGCAACTAAGCTAGCGCTAAGCGATATTAGTTCTACGTGGCCTTCGTTTGTACTGTACGCGATCGTTTGTCTCCAACGTTAAACCTTGCTCTCTCTATCTCGCCATCGTTCGTAACCCGAGGCACTGTTCGTTACCCGAGATAAAAAAAATTCGAAGTTGTTGTTCGTAACCCGAATTGTTCGTGACCTGAGGCGTTCGTAACCCGAGGTACCAATGTATATCAATCGAGATACATATATCAACGTTGATGTGGTTGAATACAGATGTTTCCAGATTCATTAAGATGTTTATCGCAACATAAATTCATCTACACAGACCTATAACTATCCATATTTGCTAGAATAGATCGAGATATTTCAATCCAAATATATTCATCTACGTTGCGGTGTTTCAATTCAGGTAGATTCACTTTCTTGGTTATAAATCTATCTACATATGACAGTCTACATAGACTGATAGATCTCTACATTATTCCATCTGTGTGAAGATATATCGATATGCATATTACAAACAACATGAAGATAAATCTGAAAATATGTAAGCTTATGTCTGGAGACATATCTATAGACAGAAACCAAATCACATAGTTCTATATCAATCGAGAGTCATCTATCAAAGTTGAGATCTATGAAATCAGATAATTCCAACTTCATTAAGCTGCATCTCTCAACATATATCCATATACACATATCTATAACAATCCACATTAACAAACATACATCGAGATATTTAAATCCAAATACATCTATCTATATCGATGTTTTCCAATTCAGCTAGATTCAATCTTTACCTGAATATTATATCTACATATGACAATCTACGTATTTCCATCTACGTGCAGACGTATCTATATACATATAACAAACTACATGAAGATAAATCTGACAACATATAAGCTTATGTTTGGAGATATACCTGTAGAACGAAAGCAAATTACATCGTGGTATATCAAGCGAGATACATATATCAACGTTGATGTGGCTGAATACAGATGTTTCCAGCTTCGTTAAGATGCTTATCTCAACATATATCCATCTACACAAAGCTATAACTATCCATATTTACTAGAATAGATCGAGATATTTCAATCCAAAAATATATTAATCTACGTTGCGTTGTTTCAATTCAGGTAGATTCACTTTCTTGGTTATAAATCTATCTACATATGACAATCTACGTAGACTGATAGATCTCTACATTATTCCATCTGCGTGAAGATGTATCGATATGCATATTACAAAAAACATGAAGATGAATCTGACAACATGTAAGCTAATGTCTGGAGACATATCTATAGACAGAAACCAAATCACATAGTCCTATATCAATCGAGTTTCATCTATGAAAGTTGAGATCTCTGAAATCAGATAATTCCAACTTCGTTAAGCTGCATCTCTCAACATATATCCATATACATATAGCTATAAGTATCCACATTAACAAACATACATCGAGATATTTCAATCCAAATACATCTATCTATATCGATGTTTTGCAATTCAGCTAGATTCACTCTTTACCTGAATATTACATATACATATGAGAATCTACGTAGACTAATATATATATATATATATATATATATATATATATATATATATATATATATATATATATATATATATATATATATATATATATATATATATATATATATACGTATTTCCATCTACGTGCAGACGTATCTATATACATATAACAAACTAAATGAAGATAAATCTGACAACATATAAGCTTATGTTTGGAGATATATCTGTAGAACGAAACCAAATTACATTGTGCTATATGAATCGAGATACATATATCAACGTTGATGTGGTTGAATACAGATGTTTGCAGCTTCGTTAAGATGCTTATCTCAACATGTATCCATCTACACAAACCTATAACTATCCGTATTTACTAGAATAGATCGAGATATTTCAATCCAAATATAGTCATCTACGTTGCGGTGTTTCAATTCAGGTAGATTCACTTTCTTGGTTATAAATCTATCTACATATGACAATCTACGTAGACTGATATATCTCTACATTATTCCATCTGCGTGAAGATGTATCGATATACACATGACAAACTACAAAAAGATAAGTCTGACAATATGTAAGCTTATGTCTGGAGAAATATCTATATTAGGGCATAACCGACTTTTGATCCGGAAATCGGATTCCACCGGATAGTATGAACTTCCGATTAATCGGAGTCCGACAAGGCATTAACGACCGATTCGAATAATAAAAATAATAAAGTTGAATATCTATAGCACCGTGTCTAACACTGCGTGTCATTCGATAGTGCGTTAATAAAGTTAAATAAGAAGTCAGAAAAGTTCAATATGGTCAACACAACCACGCTGTGAGGCAATCTATTTGAACTGGCGGGTAAAAACCGGAAACGAAGCCGGATATGGTAAAGTACTAAGTAACATGCTAGACACGGCAAAACCAGATACCAGAAACCCGGAAACAGAAGATGAAATTTCTTAGAAGAAAAAAAATACGGATTTAGCATTTCAGATTAATTGAATCGTATCCGGAATCGGAAAAATTTCATGCCCAAAATCCGGAATCGGAAATCGGTAGAAAAATGATAATCGGTTATGTCCTATTGACCATGATTGAGTTCATGAATGCTTGAGAATGATTGAGTTATTGATTTCTTGACCTTCATTGAGTTCATGCTTGCTTGAATATGATTGCGGTCTTGATTCCTTGACCATGGTTGAGTTCATAATTGCTTGACCATGATTGAGTTCATGGTAGCTTAACCATAATTTAGTTTGTGATTGCTTGAAAATGATTGAGTTCATGATTGCTTGACCGTGATTGAGTTCTTGATTGCTTCACCATAATTGAGTGTATGATTTCTTGACCATAATTGAGTTCATGATTGCTTGACCATGATTGATTTCATGATTGCTTGACCACGATTGAGGTCTTGATTGCTTAACAATGATTGAGTGTATAAGTGCTTTACTATGACTGAGTTCATGATTGATTGTCTGGGACTGAATTCTTGATTGCTTGACCATAATTGAGTGTATGATTGCTTGACCATGATTGAGTTCTTGAATGCGTGACCATGATTGAGTTCTTGATTGCTTGAAAATGACTGAGTTCATGATTGCTTGACCATGATTGAATTCTTGATTGATTGACCATGATTGAGTTCTTGATTACTTGACCATGATTGAGTGCATGATTGCTTGAACATGATTGAGGTCTTGATTGCTTCATCATAATTGCGTGTATGATTGTTTGACCATGATTGAATTTATGCTTGCTTGACCATAATTGAGTTCATGGTTGCTTGACCATGATTGAGTTCATGATTGCTTGTCCATAATTAAGTTCATTATTGCTTGACCATGATTTAGGTCTTGATTTCTTGACCATGATTGAGTTCATGAATGCTTGAGCATGATTGAGTTCTTGATTGCTTGACCATAATTGCGTGTATGATTGCTTGACCATGACTGAGTTCATGATTGCTTGACCGTGTTTGAGTTCTTGATTACTTGACCATAATTGAGTTATTATTGCTTGATCATGATTGAGGTCTTGATTGCTTGACCGTGATTGAGTTCTTATTTACTTGACCTTAATTGAGTTCATGATTGCTTGACCATGATTGAATTCATGATTGCTTGACCATGTTTGAGTTTATGATTGCTTGACCATGATTGGGTTCTTGATTGCTTGACCATAATTGCGTGTTTGATTGCTTGACCATGATTGAGATCATGATCAGTTGACTTTGATTGAGTTCATTATTGCTTGAATATGATTTAGGTCTTGATTGCTTGACCATGATTGAGTTCTTGATTTCTTCACCATGATTCAGTTCTTGATTGCTTGACCATAATTGAGCTCGTGATTGCTTGACCATGATTTTTGAGTTCATGATTGACTGACCATGATTGAGGTCTTGATTGCTTCAGCATGGTTGAGTGTATAATTGCTTGACCATGACTGAGGTCATGATTGATTGACCTGGATTGAATTCTTGATTGCTTGACCATAATTGAGTGCATGATTGATTGAACATGATTGAGCTCATGATTGCTTGACCATGATTGAGTGCTTGATTGCTTGGCCGTGATTGAGTTTTTGATTGATTGACCATGGTTGAGTTCTTGATTGCTTGACCATGATTGAGTTCTTGTTTGCTTAACCATGATTAAGTTTACGATCACTTGATTCTGATTGAGTTCATGCGTGCTTGACCATGATTGAGTTAATGATTGCTTGACCATGACTGAGTTCATTATTGACTGACCATGATTGGGTTCTTGATTGCTTGACCATAATTGCGTGTTTGATTGCTTGACCATGATTGAGATCATGATTAGTTGACTTTGATTGAGTTCATTATTGCTTGAATATGATTTAGGTCTTGATTGCTTGACCATGATTGAGTTCTTGATTTCTTCACCATGATTCAGTTCTTGATTGCTTGACCATAATTGAGCTCGTGATTGCTTGACCATGATTTTTGAGTTCATGATTGACTGACCATGATTGAGGTCTTGATTGCTTCAGCATGGTTGAGTGTATAATTGCTTGACCATGACTGAGGTCATGATTGATTGACCGGGATTGAATTCTTGATTGCTTGACCATAATTGAGTGCATGATTGATTGAACATGATTGAGCTCATGATTGCTTGACCATGATTGAGTGCTTGATTGCTTGGCCGTGATTGAGTTTTTGATTGATTGACCATGGTTGAGTTCTTGATTGCTTGACCATGATTGAGTTCTTGTTTGCTTGACCATGATTAAGTTTACGATCACTTGATTCTGATTGAGTTCATGCGTGCTTGACCATGATTGAGTTAATGATTGCTTGACCATGATTGAGTTCATTATTGACTGATCATGATTGAGGTCTTGATTGCTTGAGCATGGTTGAGTGTATTATGGTTGAGTTCTTGATTGCTTGACCATGCCTGAGTTCTTGATTACTTGGCCATGATCGAGTTCTTGTTTGCTTAACCATGATTAAGTTCACGATCGCTTGATTCTGATTGAGTTCATGCTTGCGTGACCATGATTGAGTTTATGATTGCTTAACAATGATTGAGTTCATGATTGCTTGACCATCATTGAGTTCTTGATTGCTTGACCATGACTGAGTTCATGATTGCTTCACCATAATTGAGTTTTTTTATTGCTTGATCATTATTGAGGTCTTGATTGCTTCACCGTGATTGAGTGCATTATTCCCTCACTATGACTGATTTCATAATTGATTCTCCGGCTTTGAATTCTTGATTGCTTGACGATAATTGAGTGTATGACTGCTTGAACATGATTGAGCTCATGATTGCTTGACCATGAATGAGTGTATGATTGCTTTACCATGATTGAATTCTTGACTGCTTGACTATAGTTGAGTTCATGATTGATTGACTATGATTGAGCTCATGATTGCTTGACCATTAATGAGTGTATGATAGCTTGACCATGATTGAATTCTTGACTACTTGACTATAGCTGAGTTCATGATTGATTGACTATGATTGAGTTCATGATGGCTTGACCATGATTGAGTTCTTGATTGTTTGACCATGATTGAATTTATGCTTGCTTGACCATAATTGAGTTCATGATTGCTTGATCATGATTGAGTTCTTGATTGCTTGACCATGATTGCGTGTATGATTTCTTGACCATAGTTGAGTTCATTATTGCTTGACCATGATTGAGATCTTGATTGCTTGACCATGATAGAGTTCTTGATTTCTTCACTATGGTTGAGTTCTTGATTGCTTGACCATAATTGAGTTCATGATTGCTTGACCATGATTGAGTTCATGATTGACTGACCATGATTGAGTTCTTGATTGCTTGACCATTATTGAGGTCTAGATTGCTTCACCATGGTTGAGTGTATAATTGCTTGAGCATGACTGAGTTCATGATTAATTGACCGAGATTGAATTCTTGATTGCTTGACCATAATTGAGTGCATTATTGCTTGAACATGACTGAGTTCATGATTGCTTGGCCGTGATTGAGTTCTTGATTGATCGACCATGATTGAGTTCTTGATTGCTTCACCATTATTGAGTTCATGATTGCTTGACCATGATTGATTTCATGATTGATTGACCACGATTGAGGTCTTGATTGCTTGACCATGAATGAGTTCATGACTTTTTCACCATGATTGAGTTCTTGTTTGCTTGATCATTATTGAGGTCTAGATTGCTTGACCATGGTTGAGTGTATAATTGCTTGACTATGACTGAGTTCATGATTGATTGACCGGGATTGAATTCTTGATTGCTTGACCATAATTGAGTGCATGATTGCTTGAACATGACTGAGCTCATGATTGCTTGACAACGATTGAGGTCTTGACTGCTTAACCATGATTGAGGTCTTGATTGCTTGACCATGACTGAGTTCTATATTGTTTGACCATGATGGAGTTTTTGATTGCTTGACCATGATTAAGTTCATGAATGTTTGACCATTATTGAATTTATGCTGGCTTGACCATGATTGAGTTCATGAATGCTTGAAAATGATTGAGTTATTGATTTCTTGACCTTCATTGAGTTCATGCTTGCTTGAATATGATTGCGGTTTTGATTGCGTGACCATTTTTGAGTTCATAATTGCTTGACTATGATTGAGTTCATGGTAGCTTAACCATAATTTAGTTTGTGATTGCTTGGCAATGATTGAGTTCATGATTGCTTGACCGTAATTGAGTTCTTGATTGCTTCACCATAATTGAGTGTATGATTTCTTGACCATAATTGAGTTCATGATTGCTTGACCATGATTGATTTCATGATTGCTTGACCACGATTGAGGTCTTGATTGCTTAACCATGATTGAGTGTATAAGTGCTTTACTACGGCTGAGTTCATGAATGATTGTCCGGGATTGAATTCTTGATTGCTTGACCATAATTGAGTGTATGATTGCTTGACCATGATTGAGTTCTTGAATGCGTGACCATGATTGAGTTCTTGATTGCTTGAAAATGACTGAGTTCATGATTGCTTGACCATGATTGAGTTCTTGATTGATTGACCATGATTGAGTTCTTGATTACTTGACCATGATTGAAATCCTGATTGCTTGAACATGATTGAGGTCTTGATTGCTTCATCATAATTGCGTGTATGATTGTTTGACCATGATTGAATTTATGCTTGCTTGACCATAATTGGGTTCATGGTTGCTTGACCGTGATTGAGTTCTTGATTGCTTGACCATAATTGCGTGTATTATTGCTTGACCATGATTGAGTTCATGATTGCTTGTTCATAATTAAGTTCATTATTGCTTGACCATGATTTAGGTCTTTATTTCTTGACCATGATTGAGTTCTTGATTGCTTGACCATGATTGAGTTCATGAATGCTTGAGCATGATTGAATTCTTGATTGCTTGACCATGATTGAGTTCATGATTGCTTGACCTTGATTGAGTTCTTGATTGCTTGACCATGATTGAGTTCATGAATGCTTGAGCATGATTGAATTCTTGATTGCTAGACCATGATTGAGTTCATGATTGCTTGACCGTGATTGAGTTCTTGATTGCTTGACCATAATTGAGTTATTATTGCTTGACCATGATTGAGGTCTTGATTGCTTGACCGTGATTGAGTTCTTGTTAACTTGCTTGACCATGATTGAGTTTATGATTGCTTGGCCATGATTTACTATTTTATTTCATTTTATGTAGACAACTCATACAAAGATGATTCATTATGTATGTGTATTGGCTGTGTAATAGGTTCCTTATTAATAGAAGAAGTAAATATACTTATTTGGTTTTATAACTTCGAGAGTGTTATGCAGACTATTGTTTTGAGTTTGTCAACATCACGATTGTTCTAAAATGTTGTTTTCTCTTAGTTATTTTTTTAAAATATAGATAATAATAATTGTGACCTGAGGTCAAGCAGAGTACTATATATGTTGTGATGGTGAGGACATGGTATTTCGTGTGTTAAGTTTTTGCACAATCAAGTTGTATTATCTGTTGTGACCAGTACTTTCTTAATTCGGGCTGGAATCTTTTTCTTCAAATTATGGAATTCATGTGATTTTTTTGTATGCAAATACTCTGTGTGTGCGTGTGTATATATATATATATATATATATATATATATATATATATATATATATATATAATTTGGATTGTTAATGTAGCTTTAACACTTTTCCAGTCATATCGCAATGAAAAACACACTTTGAGTAGACCCTTTTCAAAACATTAACAATAGTATATTTGGCAAGACGATGAAGAACATGAGGAAGCGTGTTGACGTTGAAATCATAAGCAATGCTAATGGACGTGATAAAAATATAGCTTGTGATATATTAGTGAGAATGAGCATATTTAACGAAAATCGTCTTGCTGAGCACATTAGAAAACCAAATTTAGTTCCAAATAAGCCAATCTATGACGGAATGTCAGTGCTACAAATATCAAATTTAGTTTTAAATAAGCCAATCTATGACGGAATGTCAGTGCTACAGATATCAAATTGACTTATGTACTGGTTTTACTATGACTTTTTAAACATACAGTGACCGAAGTGAGAGGTATTATTTACAAATACTGGTTAGTTTTGCTACGCTATTCTAACTGATGATCTGCGTAGAGATGTGTATTATAAAGGTGATTTATGCAATAGGATTAACGTAAGTCCAGAGTTTTCCATTGTGATGATACTAAGGTTATATGCAAGTTCGAAGATGAAGCTAACTTTATTGATATAAGCGAGTTCGTGGGACTGAGAAGTAAAATGTACCGTTCAAGCTTAGAAATGAAAAACGTTTTGTAAAAAGTGGCCAAGGGCATAAAGAATACATTTACTTGCAGGTTTTGAGTGTAAATGTTTTACCGGACCTTGAGTTACCAGAGCTACAATTAATGATTCACGAAGTTAAGAAAACCACTCAAATCCCCAATAATAGAAGAAACAACAACATGAGAGATTTTACACGAATCCAAATACTATAAAAAGGGAGGAGCTCCAGTATATAGTTTTACCATAACGCGCATGCGTGGACTAATGCAGTAACAATATTTCCACGAAATCAAATTGTAAGATTTAATAACGGTTATATATTTGATTTTATCACGAAAATAACTAAAAATTATCCTGCATCAGTATGGTTATTTCGACGTTCACCCGATGATAAAACTTATGATCAATTTGCAAGGCAAGACCTAACGACGTAATGTATCATCTATAATCTCTCTACGATGAAAAGAAAAATCGTGCACAGAAATGTTCATCGCAGACTAACAATACTGAATAATTACTGAATAATTGTTTTACCGTTTCCTCAATTGATCCTCACTTTGCACGAGAAAACAATTTGTAGAGACGAGCCGATTTGAATTGATTGAACGCAGTTGTTTCTGATATTGACACGGTGGATTGTGGAATTATAAATATGACCACAATGACGCTATCTCTAATATGGACGCGTGTTATCCAGGAAGTTTTCTTGGTTTGGGAGAGTGTTCTATGTATTGTAAATGTTTTGAAATCCCACACAGGAAATGACCAGACTATCGACAGATGGACTTTCACCTGATTTTGGATTGACTGGATTTCTCTGAATATAGTCATTTGAATCTGCTTAGAATTTACATCCAATTTAAGATGGATTACTGACATCTTCAATAATATATCTAAGGCTAACAATGAAAGCGAGGACAAATTCATGAAACATAATTGGTAAATTTGCTGAAGGTGAATCATATGATTATTAACGACATTGTAAAAGATTAATTATTGATAATAATGAACTCGATTTTATAATTGCTGAAACCACACGCAAGAGTACGTTTATAAGTAAAGAAACAGCGTTTTGTCAAACGAAACTTAATTAGGTACAATTGTAAGTTATATTGATGGAAAGTCATCAAAAGTTATACATTTCAGTTTTAATAAATTTTACACAGATGATAAATAGATTTACTGACAAAGCCGTCAGAATTGTCACAGATTCATTTCATATCCAAAGAAAATATTCATACTTACTGACTCAATTTATAGATACTGGTGGAGCGAGTGGAGAATAAAACAAGAAACGTAACATGGTTTTACTGAATCCGCTGTTGTTCATGTTAAAGATATTTATCGTACAAGTAATCAGATATCAAAATTATCATCAGCGCTATCTGCGTATGATCCAGTATCTAGACATACGACTGTCTATCTAAACGGACGTGGAGGTTGTGGTAAAACAACAAAAGTTATTTAATTGTTTAGACAGTGTTCGAATTTATATATGTTAACGCCTACTCATAGACTCGCAAGAGAAATGAAAATCAATCATGTACTTATCAGAGCTTTGTATCTATGGAACAGACACAAATGGACTCCTGATTGAATGGGTAAGAAAGATACTCCAATAGTTTTTCTTTGGAATGAAGTATGCACAGAGTAGCTAATAACTTTAAACATATTTCTCGATTTGGTATTATTAACGAATACATCATATGTGATAATGTGTGGCGAACATGGCATTGTTTCCACACGAATGTTTAAAGAATTGTGAAGATTATAATGAAGAAATAGCGCTTAATTAGAATACAACCGAAAAGGTTCAGTGTGAAATAATGCGCGCTTTATGAGAACTATTATAGGAAGGGTTACGGTTTGTTCTCATAAACACATACTGGGAACTCAGGCGATAGAAGAAGAAAAGAATAAGTTCCTAGATAAAGGATGTCACCAGATGATGGAAATGTCTTGGGGAAAATTCAGGTACGGAATCGTATCTGTAATGAAGAGACAGACATATTGCTTTCTTGCCGGTGCAGGAACTTTATTTAAATAATCAACACATATATATATTAATACATTCTAGAAACACATATATAGATTTTATAATCAAAATTCATAAAACACATATTATATTTTCCTTATTAAGCTTTCCAACTTCATTCATTCGCATAATTTCTGCACTTTAGAATATTATACAAATAGTTAATTCTCGATCAATTTCAAGATAGCCAAAGTATAAAATGTAATAACTGTAATTAATGCAACAATTAATTTAAAGAAATGCATTTTACTTTTTTAAGAATAGAATATTGATTTAGAATATATTGCTAGATATTATTCTTTCTTGCTTAATGAATACTTTATTTCAGCATTAAATCTAAACAAGAAGTTGGTAGCGAATTCAACTTTTACAATAAAAATTACATAAATATAATTAAATATGAATTCTTTAAAACATTAAACATTATATTACAATGTATTATAAATAAAAGAATTAAGTGAACAATGTTGCTAACATATCAATTTTACCATTAAAATCTCAAACATTAAAAGTACTTATTTCTAAAAGAAGTTTTCGACATGTACAGTACTTACCTGTAATGAAGAGACAGACATATTGCTACCTTAAGCCATTAACTATCCTGTCAATTGTGCAACTTCCATACACTTTAGCCGGAAGAGGTATGTATAAGAGAGGTATAACTACTTACTAGGCTTAAAAAGTTTTCTTTATATACGTGTATTATGTATTTTTAATTCATTTTCTTTTTTCTTTTTTTTTTTCTTTTTTTTTTTTTTGGGGGGGGGTTCTTCTTTACATGCCATTGTTTTTTAATATTGTAAGTTGTACATGATCATGTCCAAAATTGAGTTAATTTCTGTTTGACCCAAATTAATATCTACATATTGCATTCTTTATAAATATAGCTAAATTATTTTCGATGCGTCTGGTTTCATTCTTATTATTAATAGACGTAAATATGTCGGTTTTTGGCCAAGGGCCTATGGCCTAGGGCAAGGTTTTGGAATTTCCTACGTGAATTTTACACAGTCCAGATTACGGTTTTTATTTTGTAAACTTTAAAACATTCTATGTTAATTTCCATTAGACAGTGGGTCTTTCTAGAAAATGATAATTGTGACCGGAGGTCATGTAGAGAACTGAATAATCTTGTAACCGAGAGGAAGTTTTTAGTTGTGGTGTACGACCTAGCACCTTTATGTTGTTTTAATATGTTGTGTCCAGTATTTACCTTTCTGGCTGGAAAATTGTGTTTTTTTTCAAATTATGTAATTTAAGTGATTATTTTCTCTGAAAATTTAAAATTGCTCTTATAAAATTCTTGAATAGAGAAATTCACTGAAATGTATGAGGAATTCAAATCGGTAATTACATTACTGTTATTCAACAAAGATTGTTGGCACTTCAACACTCTAAAAGCTACCACAGGCACATCAATGGCATCAGTGTTTGGATCTATTCTGTACTTGTACTCAATATTATTCAGGACTTTAAAGTATTAGAACATGTGTCTGCAATTCTTGGATGTTTTGGGGATTTAATTCCCAATAACGTAAGTTTTGTTTCTTTTCATTTTCAATTATAGTCTAGGGAAATAAATTATTTGTTTAGTTATGCAAAGCTTGTAGCTTTTCACTCTTTTCTATTACATATTTTAAGAGCATGACCTCTTAAAAATATGTCATACCTTAATTTAATTTTTTACTGAGTAGAGTGAAGATTTATTGCTATGACTGTAACATTGACCTTTAGTGGCCGAGTGGTCTAAAGAATCCACCGTTCTGGATCACTGCCATCTCATATCTGATCATACTACATAACTGTGGCATGATGCCCCAGTGCTAAACATCACTATAAACTGCCACACTGTAGACATCATAGCGATATGACTGAACACGTGTTAAAGCTACGATAAAACTCCTAATCACACACACACACACACACACACACACACACACACACACACTTATCTCTGTCTGCGTGGTGTCGGGTCTCAGACTCGGCTAACGTGGGTACGCGAGAAAGCCTTGCAGTAGCTTCTCGTGTGTCGTTGGTTCTTCCCGAGGCTTTCCAGTGTTCTTGCTCCACCAGTTATACTGGCCGCCATGTATAGTCTATCTTGTGCTGAAAAAATGGCGTCAAACCCTAAAACAACATAAACTATTGTAACATACAGAATTTTAAAGTCTTTACCGTAATTTACGACAGTTGGTCAAACACCATAATCTGTGACGTATAACATTACCACACTTACCATAGTAAACATGCTAGAATGTTGCTGCAACGTTGTTGTTTAACGTCAAAAAATAAAATTCCTACAACATTATGGCAACATTCAAAACGTATTTATGGAAAATGGAAGAATGAATACTGCTTGTGTTTGTGAAACCCATGTGACCCATAATTATCTCTAAAGTCCAAACCATTACAAAAATGTCAACATTACCATCCAACAAAAAGGGCCAGAGATAGCAGACTTTTCGAGACGAATGATAATATCAACATATTTAATGTCAGGTCTGCACCATTTTCATTTGGGACGAACTAAAGATCACCAGTGGTTTGACCATAAAAGAATATGTAGATTTAAGAAGACATGTCCCATAGGTGCAGAAATCTCTCATACACTGTACAAATTTGTGCACTTGAAAGTTAATGATGCGTGATAACTCATGCAAATTAGTTCCACGTTAAACATATAAAAATACACTCTACACTGTACATAATGTTTATTTCACTTTGAAGATATATTTACTAAGAATCGGAAACGATTGAAGAGTAATGATTCTTCATTAAGAATAAACAAGTGGGTATGAAAAACAGCTAACAATTCATAATGTATTTTAGCATTACTTTATTGTTCTGTTGATTTATCGGATTTCAGAATCGTTATCCTCATCAAAAAAGTTAATTTGTGTCTTATTCTGCTCAGGATCATGAAAAATGAAAAAGAACAATGCTTGAACAAATTCATATTATCTCAACACTACTTATATATGCAGAAGTCAACTTAACTAGTGTAATGAAAGTTTTTTTCTATGTACTTACGTTTTCTTTTATATTATTAAGTTTTGTTATATATTAACTTTTTCAAATACTTGTTCATTCAAGCAATTTTATGGTGAATTCAGTATGCATGTAGGTAGATTTTATTTGTCCAGTTAATTCACTTCAATAAAATTCAAAGTAGAAGCCGAAGAAGACGAATTAAATTGTATGTGTCTTTACTAAAATGTCGGTAGATCCTGCCACAAAGGTAAGCATTGTTTATTGCAATAAAGAAATGTTTTTTCCACTTTGGCAAACACAACACCCAAACAAGACAAAATCGAATCCAATATGTATGATAATATAGCAAACGTCCTGAAAATCTGATTGTGTAAATTAAGTAATAGTACTTGTGAAATTGTTAATTTGTAAAATATGCAGCGCATCAATTAACTTGGTCAGACTGAAATTTACAACATAGAGTAATTGTATAGGTCTTAAGCTGCTTGTCTCATAGCTTTTAGATTATTGTAAAACAATAATAATTTTGTATATAGCTTAACTTTAAGTCAACTTTAAGATCTATCGTTACTTTAAATGTATCGCTCTTCATTATTATCATTCGGAAGCTTCAGCTTGTTTTCGTCACGAAGAAGACCATGCACACAATAATCATTTCAGAATATAAAATAAATTTAACAAAGAAATAAAGATATGGCATGCACAAATGTTTTTCACTTTTGGTTGAATATTCCACGAACTTGTTGAGAGATTTATGTGTATCCCTCAATAATATAAGTTGACCATCACCAAACCCGACCACCACCACCACCACCACCCCAACCCCAACTAAATCGTTCTTCCCAACATAGAGTACCCATGTTATTACTTAGAAAATAGACTGTGTAGTTGATAACATATGTTATTCATGCGTTCTGTGTTTTAATCACAAACACCTCGTTTACTAATTATCACTTAAATAATGACAGGATTTAATTACTTACAAGTATTATCATAACAATAATATGCAGAAATAATATCAAAACAATACCGCCATTCACGTCTGTAGCAATTGCTATCAAAATATAATAACCTTATAATGTGCATTTCCTAATTTGCATGTATACATCTCTGTCAACATAGGTTTCGGTTGTAGTTTATTTATTTGTATTCTGCTTGATTTGTTTAATTGAGTGTGTCAAGAACGATGCATCTTAAGCTAAGCACATTAGTCCTTAACTCGAAGCATTTTATTAGCTAACCGTATCCCTATCCTCACTATTTTTCTTGACAACCAAGCCCAGCCCCAATCCACAACATAATTTATGTCATAAGAGTCTGATAAAGGTCACAAAAATACTCTAAAACTGTGTTAGCTTATGTATGGATTGAACATGTAGGTCGAATGATCACATTCGCTTTGTTTGGAAATGACACCGCCACGTGGTATTGTGTTTACATGTGCATGACTTCAAACATCCATTCAACAAAGAATCTCTGTACCTCAATAGTAACTAAATATGCGAATTAATTAATCAATGTAAATACCTGCATTGTTGAAATTAGCCTATAAAACATCGTCTCAGCTACAAATGTTTTGACAATTTTTTAATTCTGTTACATGATATTGTAATATTTTGTTCACTGGATTTGACATTGTCGTGAAATGAAGTTCAAAAAATTATTACGGAAATTTTTGTATCAATAACTGATTTAGTTTTCCTCAACTTAATTCATTATTTGAAGCAAAAACGTTTTTTTTTTTATTTTCTGTTATTCTTTCTTAGTGCGGAAATCAGCGAGTGAAATATAGACCGTACTGGGAGTACCCGATATTAAACATATTAAAAGCTTCTATCTTACTGGCCCACGAGTGTCTACCAGTAGGTGGGTGTGGGTGTGTGGGTGGGTGTTGATTTACACAAGGCTTGTCAGTGACAAGTGGATTAATCATCTCCAGATAGGCCATTGCTTAGTAATGAATGAATACCCTCAATAAGTAAATAAATCAAGGATCCTGAGTCTAATCTAATAATAAAATGTACACTCTGGAGAGGTAAATTAACACAGATGTACTCTATTCTCTAAGCAAGAACAATCTAACTATAAAAATACCCAATAAAGACAATGAATCTAATAACAAAAGACGACTCTGAAAACTCGTGTATCCATTATAATTAATATTGTAATATGGATAACCTTGGCAGAATAACCAATAAGTAATAATCATTCGATATAAATGGTACATAATTTACCATGATACTAGGGTTTATTTCGCCCAACAAATATATTGCCTTAGTAATGTTACGTGCTTATGCTCTTTTAAACAGTAGCAAGAAAAAGTGAAGACAACAAGCTTTGCAAAATTTAATACATAATGTATATCCTTAGAAAAACAAGGTAAAAATGAGAATATGAACTTACTATTCTCAACATCAAATGCCAAAATAATACAAGAATGATCCAAGAATTAAAAAATAGAAGCCCTAGTAATAAAATGTTCTAATGAATCTTAGTTCGAGTCCCGACAAAATCCAAAATGGAAAGCAATGACGTATGTTGTAGTCAGTGTAGTACTGATGTGTCTACAGTTCCTAGGTGAATCTCAAAAACTAATATTCCAGTGTTTGAATTATGTAAATTTTAATAACTGTCTTTATCCAAGACCTAATTTTGAGCACAAGTATTTCGAAAGAAAAAGAATCTCTTAGAATCCAAATAATTTGAAGAAAATTTAAAATTAAACTGAAACTGGTCACAACGAAAGAAACACATGAATGTCTCCAGTGTTAATGCAAGACTGAAATTGTTTCTCAATACATCACTATTAAATCTGTCTGCGGAGGAAAACATAAGCCTAAATGTGGATTAGTCAACTAGAATAAATAGAGTTTAGAAATAATTTCTACATCTTTCTAGAACATCTAAGCTTTTTACATGTCATATATAACGTGCTCCCAGTGCGGTCTCGATTTCACTCTATGAATCCCACACTAAGAAAGAATAACAAAAATAAAACAGTTGTTTACTTCGAATCATGAAATAAGGTTAGGAACTAGGTCAGGTTGCGACACAAAGTTTCCATATCAGTGTTTAAGAAAAACTGAACTTCATTTCTCGAAAATGTCAAATCCAGTAAATAAAATCATATTTTAATAAGATGTAATGGAATTTAAAAATTTAAAACCACCAACAAACAAACAATTAAATAAAATAAAATATAAATTAAATCAAATATACAAAACAGTATAAAACGGCGAATTTGACCTCTTTGAAATAAGGGCATTTAGAATACATCTGTCTATATTCAGTTGCTTATTGTACAGTATGTAGCAATCTAAAATGACGATCTCATTCATTTTGTAAGACGGTTACGTAGGATAAGGAGTTCCGACCAGTCTCGTATGATGTTTGATTTTGAATAAGTTTCTTTCTCATTTCTATCTTGCAAACGGTTTCCATGATTGCAGACTTTTGTTAGCATTCCGGTATCAAAGTTTCAAAGATTTTCATAAAATGCTCTGGTGACGGTAAAATATAATGACATCGTGGATGGATGGATGGATGGATGGATGGATGGATGGATAGATAGATAGATAGATAGATAGATAGATAGATAGATAGATAGATAGATAGATAGATAGATAGATAGATAGATAGATAGGTAGGTAGGTAGGTAGGTAGGTAGGTAGGTAGGTAGGTAGGTAGATAGATAGATAGATAGATAGATAGATAGATAGATAGATAGATAGATAGATAGATAGATAGATAGATAGATAGATAGATAAATGAAAAATCTGTTTCATAGAAATGAAAATATTTTCTGGATGACTTGAAATGCAACGATTATAACGATGCCTGTCATATAAAGTGCCTGATGAGCCGAGTTATTTTATGGTCAAATAGTGATCAAGATATTTGGATCACGCTTAAACTAATGAAATTTCATTCCCTTTAAAAGATAGAATCCTTATTATGTGTTCTGTCATATCGTGCTCTATGTACTGAACACTAATTTCAAATATAACAAATTTTCCTATATATTGTTCATCGTTCTTTGTTCCTTTCTTTTATATTTTGAAACTATGTTGTACTAGCTATTACTTATATTATCTTATTCAACATGAATTTTCATCTTTATTAATGCAATTAATGAATACACTTTTTTAGCATTCATGATATAACTTAACTGGTCATTTATCGAATGCAAAACATTATCATGTACCGATAGCGTATCATTTATTTTTTATGTTTGTTTTTTATATTTTATGTCTCGCATGCGTTAGTATATCGAGAGATTCTAGTATTGGGATAGACAAAGAGAAAGAGATGGTGAAATCATCAGATGCAATATTTGCATGAAAGTGCTTAAATCATTACACAACAGCATGGGTGACTTTACGCGAAAATTGTGTGCTTCTTTTTAACATTGATTCTAGATAAAGTCATCAATCATTCATTTTTGACAGAACTCACGTCATGCGAGAGCGCTCCACCAACTCACCCCCGTTTCATTCAACAGAAGCAACATTAATCACCATTTTATGTTTTGCGTCCTTTGTACTTTTTCCGTTTGCCAATAAGTAAAGTTTCATCGGATCCAAAAGGATTTGTGATAAGCTCACACTTGTGTTTTTCTGTTACCAGATCTTTTCTGATGAATACTATGTCTTCAGCAAAACATGAATTTTGTGGATTTTCCCCTATTATACCATGGCACATGTAGCCTTTGCTTTCCAGAAATAGTATTAGTGCTTCAGCCCTTTCCTTCCCCCTCCCATACATCTCCAAGCACTCAGTCGTCATAACTTTTATGTCAAGATCATCAAAAGGGATCGTCTCAAAAATCTGAAGCTCGTTCCCTTCAACATCCAGTCCAAAGTAATCGATTGATGTTCTGTTTATTGCCAGCATGATAGAGTAGAGTGAAAGCATGGAACTTCGTAGTAAGGCTTTTGGAAATCTCACAATAGCTCTGGGGCAATTATATATTATTCCAAATGTACGATTTTATGGTTCAACTAGATTAACATTTATAGTGGCTTATACATACATGTAAACGTTTAAAGACCATCGTGGAAAGAACAATCTACCTGCATGTTATATCAGAAATATAAATATGCACATTGTGCGATATGTTAAGATATGTATACATCCGTTATAGATAAAATATTTATTAAAAGGCTAGAGTAAGTTGAGGCAGTCGAATACATCATTTATGCGATAATACAATTTCACTCTTTCGACGCCCAAATGACATCATATGATTAAGCTATATTACTGTCGATAACAAACTGCAAATGAATTTGGCAAAAGCTTTCATAATTGATTAGTTCTTTCCATCCAATTAGCAACATAACGACTAAAACAAGTTGTTCTCGTTATTTGCTCTCGCTGGATGTTAAAAGTATCAAATGGGATTTCTAGACTTCTAACTCTTTCAGAAGGAATAAACCCGTTTCTCAATAACAAAACTACAAGGCATGCTGTATAAATGTACTAAATTAAGGACTGATGTACTAATAATTTCATTTTTGTATACTTACAATTTTGCGTATTCCCTATAAAATATATTTTTGTTTATTAATGTTTAAGCATATCTAAGCATGTCATTGCTATGTCATGTCATTGTCACGGGACATACGCTGCTAAATCATCCTGCTCAATTGAAATTAAGGGGACATACACTGCTAAATCGACCTACTCAATTGAAATTAAGGGGACATAAACTGCTAAATCAACCTACTCAATTGAAATTAAGGGGACATACACTGCTAAATCAACCTATCCAATTGAACTTAAGGGGACATACACTGCTACATCTACCTAATCAATTGAAATTAAGGGGACATCTTATATTGGATTTGGGATTCATTGGCCATCATTCATAGCAATGCAACAGCTTTGCTATTGAAAAAGCAACTTCTGAAAAACATCACATCTCATCCTGTCAATGATAGCACACAGAAAACAAACTACTTTGTCGTGTTTCTTTGTATTTCAATACCCTTTCGACATTCGGTGTCACTTGAAAAATATATGATTTTACAATTTAATTTTCATTCATAGAAATAAATTTACGTCCGTCTGTTGTCTTTAAATAACAAACGAAAACATCTTATTGATTGAACATATTACCTGCAATAACAATTTAAGCATGTCAGACATATGTATTTATGTTAAAGTACTAAACCTATCTTGTTTGTGTAAGTGACCATGATGTGCAGGTCAATCAACTAATTTTGGTATTCATCGGATACCGTTGAATTATTTACCGACCTCCCAAATGTATCATTTGTTCCACTCTGTCAGAACAATTCCTTTTAAGTTTGGTCTGACCTGTCTTTATCATTACTTAATTAAAACAAAGGTAGTTTAAATCTAAAAGGACTAAGCGACAAACACAACTGGAATTGAATACTGATCATGAAACAAAAAAGTTTAAAGAGCATGGAAACTTCGGACAACTACTCAATCTTATCAAAGTTGTGAATACAAAATAAAATCCATATGCATCTCTATTCAAAATTACGTGCATAGCAACCGATTCAGAAATGCTCCACGATTTCTGTACTCAAAGTCGATTTATCACTTTACACATGCCTCTGCATACGTCGAAATGTTTGATGTTTACAATCTTCAAGGCGACTTCTAAGTTAATCACATTTGCCCGTTTCTCCGTAAACGCATTACAATTAAACATTATTTAATATTCTTCAACTATGTTATAATAGCTATATTTTACTAAACTTAGATTGTGGATGCACATGTTTGGGCAACTATTATAAAAACACCAGGTTCAGAAGATTAGATGCCATAGGAATGCTTAAAAACTAAACTATTCACGTTATTTTCTGACATGTTTTGTAGTTTATCTATGTTATCATTTTGGGAAAGTGATCATTGTCGTCATATCCTGTTAATGCAATACTATATGACGTTGACATTGGTTCCTATTTTGATAAATCTCTGGCTATATTGGTTCGTAGTGAAATTAGTAACTTTTATTGTCAATTCTAAACCTTGTATCATTAAATATCTTATACTGATATCTGACTTAATGTTATGGCTTATCACCAGAATGTATTTTGATCTTTTTCACTGTTTAAAATCGTGTTTCTTCACAGTGTACAACTTTGCTTCTCATTTAATCAGTTTCAAAAGAAAACTTGCAAGTTTGAACTTTTGTATATACAAATGTTTTGAGTATACTACATTTTAATGATGTACTTATGGAAAAATGTTTCTTAATATAGATCTTTCAAACTTTAATATCATCGATCAGTATTAGTATACTCGTATGTGGCATAGGTATTCAGCGTCTTGGAAAATCGTATATTTTTCACTAAAGTAGAATCATTTACTCTATTAAATATACCATTAATATCTGAGAACAAATTATCGACGTATCTTTTCATAATAACATAAAGCGAATTCATGCAGTGTATGCCATTCTTATAATATTTTATATATTTTACATGAAATGTTCATGTGAGTCCTTTCAAATTCCCATCACAAATGACCCATGTTTCAACAAGATACGTGCAATTGAAGCGCCTCTGAAACAAATTAAATATATCATTTCAAACTCTTTGTTTGGTCTTCAACATCACTGAAGATGTTCAAATATATGTGGAACAAAACTTGACACGAGTCAACAAAATATAGGTCAGTAGGAGACAAAACATATTTGGAATCTATTCCAGGTGTAGTCTTTAAATATTACGCAGAGTACATGAAATCTATTAGCTACTGCATTCATATCTTCACGGGATTTAAGACATAGAGACTATACATTATAACCTTTGGTAATTATCTTCACAAGAAGAGAATAAAAAATCCAATAATAAAATAAGCAAGGTCTAGACTAAATCAAATATTTTTATTTATGTTATTTAATATATTTTATACCTTAATGATGGACACAACACAATTATTTAGAGCAAACACGTACTTCACATCTAAATATATAGACAGATTAACAGAGGAAGTAACAGAGAAACATATTATCTGAATATTCGTGGCGATCTTACCGCAACTGGAAAAGGATGTGTGCTGAGGCAGGCGTTTATATGGAATGCTTTCCGGTTTAAACTTTTTAGTTTCTCGAAGTTTTCAGGGTTTGGCTTTTCAAGTAAACCAGTCCATTCAAGCGACTTCTCAAGCCAATAATAGTTATAATATTTTCCTCTATATTCATATACCAACCAGGGACAGTAATAACTACTACAACGTTTGGTGCGGATAATTCTTGTCAACGCATTTATTTCGTAACGGTTGTAATCAAACATTACAATAATAGTGAATCTGAATTTTTCAGGTATGACATTTTTTAATAAAACAATTGTTTAACAGAAACGTCCAAGTTTGACCTTTAAAACTTCACTAATAAAACATAAGATTTGAGCGTTAGATGTTAATTTCAACATAAATAATCATGCTACATGTCTGCGGCATGCTGCCCCATGCTAGACATCACTATACATACCCTCACTGCATACATCGTAGCGATATGACTGAAAAATTGTTAAAGCTGCGTTAAAATCATAATCAAACAAACAAACAAACAAACGCAAATAGTTAATGTTGTTGTTAGCCATCTTATCAGTGATTTTCCTCCTTGGTCAATAAATGACAGTAATCGTTCTTCTGCGGTGATTGATGGAGTCAGTACTGGCATCCACAATGATAGTTTTGTTAAAATGACTTTACCGGGATCATTTTCCGGATGTGCAGCATCTGCTGGGATCCTCCAAATTGCGTCATTGTCAGTACCCTTTCGCACGAGTGTTACTGTGTGCTTTGCTCCATAGATAACTTTTCTAACATTTCTGCAGAATCCAAATATATGATGTAGTGGAATCGCGCATGAAAACAATCTATGCGTTCCATGCAACATTGACATGCGTGTTGCGGCTCCTAGGTTGAAATTGGGATCATTGTTTATAATCATATTCTCGACATCAGTATCATCAGCAGCAGCAGTAAATTTTTTGGGTCGTCTTACAACAAATTGATTTACTCCAGCGGTATTTTTACCATCCTTTGCAAATATCATAGAAGGGCCTGCCGATCTTGTATAATCATCGGAATATCTTGCTAGATCTATTATTGTTGTGGCCACATCAGCATCACGGTCTATCGACTCGATCTCTTTTCCATCAATCAGATATTTTGCACTCTCAAATAGAGCCATGATACCATTATTGACAAAGCCAACTTGAGTATTATCTGGATACGATGTTGGTACAGCAGGACTATCAGCTAATAGCACGAGTTCTCTTTCTACTTCGATTAACGCTTCACACGGTAGAAAGTATTTACTGGTATCATGAACATGAAGTTCGATTCTTACTCGACTATCTGGTTGTACTACGTGATAGGCATAGTATTGATAATCGCGTACAGAATCATCCTTACGTACTGGGGCGTCCATCAGGTGACCGTTTGAACATTTTATTATATATTCATTGATCTAAATCATCGTCGTCGACGACCCCGTCGTAAGCCACTTCCTGCTATCATATTTGCGATGTTGCTTTGGTCGTTGGTTACCAATGACGCTAGTTTTTGATCTATTGCGTTATTTATTATTTTACTAACACTTGCAGGCATTACTTGTGTAGATGGTAGTGGTCCCAATGACGCTGTTGGTTTCCTTCGCCGTCGAACTAATGCTACTACTGTATCCTTCGCGGCTGAAAATCCTTTTCCACCAAGATCTCCAACAGCACTAATACCCTTATCACGAATAACATCAATGGCTTTCATTGATAATTGTTTTGCCAGCGGCGCCACTTTTGGAGCCATTCTTGCAAATAACCCTGCAATGGTATCGCCGAGATCATCACCATAGTATGCTCTATAAACCGGCAATCGTGAGTGTACTACGTAGACGCTGGTTGGTTTATCATGGTTGTAGCGTATGATCATTCTTATTTAAATGATATTTATCTAATCGCAAAATTCGAAGAATTTTCAGTCACTGTGATAACCATGATGCTCGGCTAACTCGTCAATGAAATCTCGATATGTTTCAATGTTCATGATACCACCTTGAAATAACCGCCTACAGATATCAGCTGCTTCATTAATTATTTCCGGTGAGTTATTTCCAGCTCGTTTCCCTCCTATGAGAACTTCTAATCGTGCTATATCGCTGAGAATATTACCATGACAATGAATAAGACCACTACCTGATACCCCACTCCCAGAAAATCCCTCCCCGCTACTATAAACAGTTGCACCCTGTGTATCTGTTTCTCGACTTTCTAAATCAAACAATTCATCATCATCTTCATCTTGATCAGTTGGTATATACAATGGTTTAGGTGGTAGTTTTTTAGGTGAGAAAGATATTTTCTTTAAAGGTTGTTTTTTTTTTTCTTCGCAATTTTTGCGGTTTTTGTTGTTGTTTTTGTTTTTCATATTCATTATATATTGTACCCACCGTATTGATGTATCTAATCTATGATGCATTATTATTATCAATTTGACTTATTTTAGTTTTGATTTTGTAAATTACCTCAACCAAATGTTTTATATCTCTAATATACTTCTGTTGTTCTGGTTTCAGTAATTTTTTTTTCTGTTTTCATAAGTCGCAACAACAAACACAGGAACATCTTGTAGATCAATCTTATCAATTGATGCTAACCCCTCCCGCTAAATCTCACACGTAAATCATCTACTGTTTTTTCGGACCAGGAAGGGGTTTTGTTAACAACGCTGATGTTTTTTCAGTTTCAGTTGCTATTTTTTCAAGTACATTAATCAGAGGTGTCTCTTTTCTTCATTCGTCCTTGGGAACATCTCTCCATATAGCTCGCTCAGTGGCTGTTATTACCCCCCTTCGTTTCCGTGGTTACCGGTTTAAAAAATTCTTCACTTCCTGCAGCCAAATTCAGTCTGAAGACTCTGTCTAATTTGTAGTTTACTTCTGACAGAGTCGTGTATTGGTAAAAATTTTCTAATCGCAGTCAGTCTTTCACGCGCTAGTCTGGTAGTTAATGCTTCGTTAACCATTATTGAAACAGCAAAGCAATTTCCAATTAATGTACGATGTAGTGATTTTGTCATCATAAAATAATTTCTACCATTTGACCCGACTCGGGTAGGCAAAAAATAGACAAACATCAATGAAAAGTTACCCAAAAATCAAAAAAAAAAAAACACTTACTAAAATATTTTTCAGTTTCACTATAGGCAATTTACTTCCTTGTAGCAACGTGTTCATTGATCAAAGCAGGTATTGATTACAGTTGATCGCACATACCTGTCCATTGTATTTGCAACATCTGTCCATGCAGTGAAGTATTTATGGCGAGAATTTTACTAATGCTATATACACGTCAAATTGTTAGTTATACAGCAGAGTTATCTAAAGGGGTTTTCATTTTGTTCAATTCTTCGTATATTTCTGATTTTTGAATTAGCCTCTCTTTTCACCTCATAATCCCGCCACAGTTCCCTTCGTATTCCTTCCACGATAGTAAATAACGGGACAAACACGCTGACGTCGCTACAGAATACAAGAGAGTCGCGAATAGAATTCTGGATTCTTTTTATTAATTCATACTTCTTTGGCAGTATATGTTTGTTAGTCATAACACCGTATTCAATAACCTGAAAATCAGACATAATTTGATCATAATTTAAATTATTAGATAATTTAATTCTTTGGTTTTTTAATTTTGAAATTTTAGTTATAACTTATTGATATTTTCAGAATTCATATATGATAATACATATTTCTAATACAAAAAAACGAAAAATTTGGGGTTAGTTTTGACCCGTTTTTTAGACAGTACAATGCCATTACTACGGTTTTAGGATAGTTTCTAGGTATACATATTAAGAACAGTACAATGCCATTACTACGGTTTTAGGGTAGTTTCTAGGCATACATATTAAGGACAGTACAATGCCGTTACTATGGTTTTAGGGTAGTTTCTAGGCATACATAAAGCACAGTAAAATGCCATTACTACGGTTTTAGGGTAGTTTCTAGGCATACATAAAGGACAGTACAATGCCATTACTACGGTTTTATGGTAGTTTCTAGGCATACATAAAGGACAGTACAATGCCATTACTACGGTTTTGAGGTAGTTTCTAGGCATACATATACTTAATTAAGGGACAGTACAATGCCGTTACTACGGTTTTAGTGTAGTTTCTAGGCATACATATACTTAATTAAGGGACAGTACAATGCCGTTAGTACGGTTTTAAGGTAGTTTCTAGGCATATATAATAAATGGATTATATACAATGAATGACGTCTATGGAGTGGTATTGACTGAATGAAATAGTATAGCTTAAGACGATACTACATATAACAATAAATGAATGAATTAATGATAATGACACTCTACATTCAAATTGCAACCACATATACCCCCGACAGAGTCACCCTGGGTTGAATGAAAAAGTCATTCACACCACGGCGCGGTGTGGTTGGTATATTGGTTGTAATTTTAATTTCGTGTGCACATCTCCCCCCCCCCCCAATAAAAACCATCTGTCGGTACCGTTGGCAATACGTTTTTGAATATAATATATATGTAAATTAATACAGTCAATAGTGAACAAGTGTGATGTACAATGAATGGATTATATACAATGAATGACGTCAATGGCGTGGTATTGAATGAATGAATGCGAATTATATAGGACAATGAATGAATTCACATACCTTTCGTTTATTTAATACTGATTATTGACAACACTGAAACAGAACCGAATACTTGAAAGAAAAAAAAGAATACAATTATTTGTAAATATCACGTATTTGATTCGTTTTCTTACAAAAAAACGTATCCGCTGAGAATCATGATAGTTAAAATCAACCAATCAGAAATCAGATGACACAATGATTGAGATTACCTCTCTTTGCTAAGCTGACATACCCGTACGAGTTATCTCCCTTAGTGTTATATAGAATAATGCAAAACATAATTTAGACATATGAAAATTGAATCCAGTCCTTTTTGAAATCGCTGATCTGGTTATTCCCTCTGCTACTTTTCGTACTGAGGGCATACAAATATCATAGATTGGAATATTTTTTCCTCGTTAGTTACTGAATTAAATGATTTTACGGGTCTTTTCCCAGTTGATTTACAAGTACCAGTTTTCCCATATGTGGTATTATCACTCTGTGTAACAATTCGTAAATTATCCAATTTGTTATTCCGAGGATTGGAATCAATGTGATCAACTAAAAATCCATCCCTGATCAATCCATTAAACACCTCGAAGACGAATCTGTGACAGTAATATTTCTTCTCTCCAGCGCCAAACCTCAAATACCCCATACCATTATTAAAACAAATTGGTTTCTTCAGTCTACGGTTTCTGATAATACCATCACGGGACGACTCATAATCGCTAATCACGGGATGTGGTTGAAATTCTTGGTTCATTTATATACTATAATATTATTTGTTTAAATTATTATTTGGGTGAATGATAACATTACTTTGGAATCTTCCAATATAGCCTTGGGGTGTTCTTATAACTCTGTCAGGGACGTTTACACAGTCATTGATGAGTTTTTTAACCCTCTTATCATAATAGCGCTTCAACTCTCTGTATCGCTTACCACCACAACCGAGACATAACTGCGATTT
This sequence comes from Unio pictorum, assembly GCA_030141615.1. Classification (NCBI taxonomy): domain Eukaryota; kingdom Metazoa; phylum Mollusca; class Bivalvia; order Unionida; family Unionidae; genus Unio; species Unio pictorum. The sequence continues at coordinate 15,886,948 of JARLTB010000060.1, read as the reverse complement.
TCCTCTTACTCCTACCCCACATCTTATGAAGGGTAAGGGCCCATAACTTCTGTTACGAAAACTTTGCATATGATATTCACAGAACTCTTTTTTGCATGATTTGTTACACTGGGTTATTAATCCAATCATGAGCCATTTGCAATGATTCATTATATATAAATTTCTTATTTAAATACTTGTTTTAATTATAATATGAAGGAGTTCGAGAGATTATCGAAAATTACACCATGGAAAAATGTTAAATTCAATCTCGATAGAGTCTCCGTAGCACCAAAGAATATAATAGGTAATAGAACCATATGGGGTAAAATTCGTGATTGTTTTAATGAATTTAAACACGATGGAGCATCTCACTGTTGATCAACATTTCGAATTAATGGTAGTGTTGATGCTACCATGAACGATAAAAAAGCAGCAGTGATAATCTCACATCTTCACAAGAAAAAGTATTTTTTTTTTAGAATTTAGGGAATTGGATTATCAGAGATAAATATGACCCCATCTTGAAGGATAAAAGAACTGTCACTGTGAGTCGAGATTCCAAACCAGGAATTCTGACTGGAATTGACAAACTGTATTACGAGAGATCTTATCCTGTAACAGCAGTTGTTTATGGGATATATCCATTAAATGATAAACCGAGTACTGAAAAACTAAAACCAATGAAATATTCGTCAAGAATGAATTGTGTAGCAGAAGGAATAGTAGAACACTTCACAAATGCGTTGCGTGGAAACAAATTGACTGATCTAAGACGCAAAAAAATAAATGAATGGGGACTAACAGTGAAGGAGCGCGGTGCAACAATTCAAAATGTGGCAGCGTTAGAACGGACACTAAAATTCCCAATATCAGTAATGACGATAACAGGTGAGGTATTATACGAACCGAAATATAAATCGAGAGGAGCCCCAATCAAAATTATTGATCATAACGAACACGCATGGACACCTGCAGTAACAATATTTCCGCGGGATAGAACAATAAAATATATACCCGCAGAGTTCTCGGCGGGGGATTTCTATCCGGAGGAGAAATTATTTGTTTTTTTTCACCAGTTGAGTAAAAACGATCCTGTGTCAGTGTGGATATTTCACAGTTTTGAAAACGAGGAGTGCAAATTCATTCAATTTGTAAGACCCAATGGAGAATTATACCGCACTGAAGCTCTCCATGATGCGATGAAAAAACTAACTAGTAGTTTTTCAACAGAACACGAATAACAATTACTAACAAATTGTTTTGCAATTCCGTCGGTTGCAGCTAATTTTGCGAGAAAGAAAAACACGTGGAAACCAACAAGAGCTGAATTTCTATCAGATATCAAATCAAGCTGCATCGAATATGGCCATGGTGGATTATGGAATACAAAATACGACCCTAAAAATATTATTTCGGTTGATATGGTCGCGTGTTATCCCTGGAGTTTTCTCGGGTACGGAGAGTGTGCTAAGTACTTCAAGCGATTTGGACATCCCACACATGAAATGACTCGTGTTGCGATTAATGGCCCACTGCCTTATTTTGATTTAACCAGATTCGCTCGTGTGGTATCATTTGAATTAGATAAAGGACTTCATCCGTGCTGTTCTGTTTGGAGTGGTAGACACATATCTGAAAAACACTGGATGTCAATAGTGCTGTTATGATATATGACTGATTGTAGCACGCTGATATCGCTGATTGTCAGTGAAGCAATTATATCATATCGAGAGCAGACTAAAGTCTGGTTACCACAACCTGATAATATAGATAGTATAATCAGCGAAAATAAAAAAAACAATTTCCTGATCTCGACGAAGAATATATCGTGAAATGGTCCAGACAGCTATTTGAAGTTAGAAATAGACAAGCAAAAGAACTCGGTAGAAGAATACTCGGTAAATTCACTCAGGGTGGAAAATACGACAATACAATATATTCTTTGCGATTGATTATAGATAGTGTTGAATATGATTTTATAATCGCTGATGTAACATCGAAGGGTATATATGTCGATGGTAAAGACGCTTTCTTGTCCGGTGGAACCAAATTGGGTACAATTGTTACTTACAATGATGGATACAGTCTTCAGTATACACATTTGAGGGCTTCTATGCTGGCTTATGCTTCTATTAATCTATTTTCGATGATAAATAGATTTCCTGACACCGCAGTTAGAGTAGCCACTGATTCATTTTATATAAACGCGAAACACAGCGAAGTAGTGGCCAAATTCATTAATTCTGACGAGAGTTGGGGATCATGGAGAATTAAGCGGGACATGCTGCGTGATTATTCCAAATCAGCAGATGTTACGATTGAAGATAAATATCTGAAAAAAATCAGATATCAGAACTATCTAATGCATCGCAGATATCTGATCCAATATGTAGATAAAAAAAACAGTTTATTTAAACGGTTGACGACTCGTGCGATTGAATTATTTCGTGGGAAATCAAACATGATTGTGCTAACACCGACACACAGCCTTGCAAGAGAAATGAAAGAGCGAGGGGTGAATGACTGTACTTATCACAGTTTCTTTCGATGGAAAGGCTATGAATGGACTCCTGATCGAATGGGTGAGAAACATATTCCTGAAATCATTGTTTGGGATGAGATATGGACGGTGTCGTTAGATGTATTAAAAAGATTTTTCGATTGGTTGTAACTGAAAAATACAAGCGTGATAATGTGCGGCGATCATGGTCAACCACCACCATTTGTCGGTTTGTCTCCACATAATTGGCTGAAGAATTTTGTAGACTATTATGAAAAAATTAATACTGATCATAGAGCACTTGATGAACAATTACGCGAGTTCAAAAAACTACAACCTGATAGAATTCAATGTGAAATAGCACGTGAAATAATTTCAGAAGCTCCATTAAATGACTTTTGGGAAGCGTGGAGACCAAACGATTTAAAAGTGGCGAGTAGATAGTCAGAGACACACTTCAGATGAAGTTATTTGAATTGCATAAAGAAAAATTTGCAACGCTTCCAACGCCGTTGTGTTATAGACCCAATGATACACGAAAACAGAATATTGAAGTTGATATTCCAGGACAAAGAGAAAAGCAGAATTTAGTGTTAAATGATATTGTGTTGGTTGCTATCAATGTTTTCGAAGATGCATTGCGCGCTGATAAATCCCCATGGACGCTAGGTTACGCAGCGACGATACATTCTTCACAGGGATTAAATATATCAAATACAGTTGTTTGAATTATAGATAATCGCATCGAGTGGTCGAATTTAGTTTATCTTGCAGTGTCCAGAGTACGAAGAATAAATCAACTTCGAAGAGTTGTTCAAGACTATAACGACACTACAATAAGTGATATTGTCAGCGATGATATAATCAAAAAAAAAATCTCTGGTTATAAACAATAGGATAAAAAAAATAACAGAGAATTTGATATTGATGCTGAATTAATAACCACGTTGAAAAAACAACAGAATAATCACTGCGCGAGTTGCAATTGTATAATGAGTTGACGTTGGTCGGATAAAGATCCTCGCCAATTTACCGTAGACAGAAAAAATAGCAGCATAGGTCATACCAGAGATAATGTGATGCACACTAGTCTTGAGTGCAACAGACGCAGAGGTGCTAGTTAATACCACGCGGCGGTAATTGAGTATACTCGTGTATCACTTGCAGTTGTTCTTTAGAAATTTCCTCAGTCCATCCCACACGGATTTGTAACGATAATTTTATCAGATCCTCGAACGCGATATCGTGTCGGACTTGATAAAATATTCGGAGAGATTGTTAACCCATAGCAGCAGAGAGGGAGGGGGGTTTCCAACGACATTGACGTCTTCTTTTTTTTGCCAAATGGACCGTTACGAGGAAGCCTCGGTTTGCCGAATCGACCCTTCTATTAAGCATTTACGAGGAAGCCTAAGTTTGCAGTAATCGACCCTTCTATTAAGTATTTACGAGGAGGAAGCCTCGTAGACGCCTATAAAGTTGGTCTGTTCCCCCTCCCCCTCATCTGCTACAATATATACAACATGATGTGAAGAGTCTGGCTCAACACTAAATAATTAGGGAATTTTAAAGTTCAAGCTTGGAACACATGCACAGGCATCTGTCAAAAAAACATAAACATAAACAAAAATATAAAATATCATTCTGCGTTGAAACATTCAGCTTTGAAAATGATGCAAAATTACAGACAAGCAGGCAGTAATTTTTTGGGTACTAGCACTGTTCAATTTTCTAAAGATTTCATCCAATTAAGACATTGATTATGAAAATTAGAAATGCTAGGAGCTTGCCTTATGTCGCTGTGATTGTTGTTCCATACTACTGGACCAGTATATTGAAAACTTGTTTTAGAAACAATTCCTTCTTTGGCCTTGGTAGCTTTTTCTTCTTACTGACCTTCAATCTGGAGTACCATCAGTTTCACTTTGGTGAAAGATATTGCTTAGATAGACAGGAATGGATTTTCTGGATACTTTTATACATCAATTTGGATTTTCTCAGAAATATTCTTTCATGTATTGTTAAAACTTTTGTATTATTCATTGCATCCTGAAAATTATCTATACACTGATCTTGAATTAAATAGCAAGCCCTATTTTGGAGCCGTATAAGTGTCATTATGTTTCAGTTTTTAGGTATTACCCCAAATTACATTACAGTAGTCCAGATATGGCTGAATATAACTTTTATAAAAGATGACCCTATACTGAAGAGGAAAGTATGCTTTAATTTTTATCAGTAGCCAAAGATAAGAATTAATCTTTTTTTGAAATGTGTTTAATGTGAAGAGACCAAGTAAAATTGTTATCTACGAATACACCAAGAATTCAAGAGGTCATATTAAGGCTCACATTGTTAAAAAAAATGAAGCGTGTCACTATCTAGTCTTGCTAGTTTTTTTTGTGTTGTAACTAGTAGGGCTTTCGTATTTTCTGTATTTATGATCATACTGTTTTCCTTGCACCATACTTGAAGTCTGTTGAGAGCATCTTGTAAGTTATTTTCAAGTACCGTTTTGGTTTTACCAATCTCAGACAGTGTAGTATCATCTGCATAGAGGAAAGTGGAATAAATTGAAGTTCCAATCTTAAGAGGTATATCGTTGATAAATAGAATGAATAACAGAGGTTCAAAAATAGAGCCTTGTGGTACTCCACAATTATTACTTTTGCTTTCAGAAAGTTGACCATTTAAAGATTATTTTTGCCCTCTGTTGGTTAAGTAAGAAGTAAACCAGTTTAAGGAGTTTTCACTGCATTCATAAATCTTTAGTTGTTCAAGCAAAATTTCATGGTCTACAAGATCAAAAGCTTTACGAAATCAACCATAATAGTGCCTACCATTTCTCCTTGATCTAACGCTTACAGCCATTTATCAATCAAAGATACAAGTGCAGTTTTACAGGAGTGATTCTGGTGGAATCCAGACTGATTTTCATGAATAAGATCATAAGTGTTTAAATAGTTGCGAAAAGAATCATGTACATGTTTCTCTAGTAATTTGGTGTGACAAGGAAGGATAGAGATGGGTCTGTAGTTATTTACATCATCTTTTGTTCCAGCTTTATGCAATGGTATAACCTTGGCAGTTTTCCATGTTTGTGGAAATTTATTAGACCTAATACTTTCATTACAAATGAATGCTATACTCTCTACAATTCCAGGTGCAGCCACTTTTAGTAGCCTTGGTCCAATCATATCAAGTCCTGTAGCCTTACAAACATCAATGGTTTTAACATATTTCAACACAAATTCTGGACTCATTTCAGGAATTTCAAATTTTATATTGTTTTGTAGTTCTTTAGCACAAAAATATTTGAGTTCCAGATGATCAGATGAAGTTCTGGGTTCTTTAAGTTTTTCAGCAATTTGAACAAAAAAGTTGTTAAAAATATCTGAGATGTCCTTTGGATTTTCAGTATCATTGACCTCATGATTGAGGGATAAAATTTCAGCTTTACGCTTACATTTGCCTGCACCAAAACCTGTAAACACTTTCCAGATAGCTTTCGAGTTATTTTGGTTTTCATCCAACACTTTTTTTTAGTCCGCTTGTTTGGCTTGATGTATCATTTTATGAACTTTATTCCTCCAAACACTATATTCGGTTTGATTTCCTACTGATTTTAGTTTGTCTCGTTGCTTTATTGCTTCTAAACTTTCTTGTGAGTTCCAGTCTGGCTGATGGTCTTTCTTCATCCTGTGTGCTTTTAAAGGGGCATGCTTGTCAACTATACTAAAAAACAGATCTGTCCAAGTATCTAAACCATCATCAATATCCTCAAAGATTTGGACAGTATTCCATGGAATCTGTTTTAGATCTTCTAGGAATTTAAAAGTATCAAAGTTTTTAAAGGATTTATAAGTAATGGATTTATGGATATTATTTTTTGTTGATTTGCCATTGACTTTACGGGTTGGAAAAATTGAAAAGTGATCACTTATACCAATCTTTGGAACCATTACTTTCAAAACATTTTCTTTTGTATTGGTATGAATATGATCTATAAGTGTTTTAGATGTAGATGTTACTCTGGTGGGTTCATTTATTAGTTGCTCCATACCTAACGAATCACTAAATTTCAGCCGATTCCTTTTTATATGATCATGGAAAAGGTCTCTATTTATATCCCCTAGAATGTAAAATTCTTTCTCTTCATTTGAAATTTTATCTACTTGAAGTTCAAAATATTCACACCAATCAGTATGTAATGATGGGGTTTTATACATAAAACCTACTAAATAGGGCTTTGCTTTTTCTGGAGTGATCTGTAGCCAGATGGATTCTATTTCCTGTATTTCTAGGTCTTCCCGTCATTTACAAATAGTACCGGTTTTAACATACACAAGGAGCCTGCCACCGTCTGCTTTCCTATCCTCACGATAAATGTGTTCATATCCATTAATATATAAGAAATTTTCACCCTGATTTTCTGTTAACATTGTTTCCGAGAGTCCAAATAAATGAATATTATTATTTGGAGAGGTTAACAGTAACTTCACTTGATCAATATTTCCTTGAAAATCCTGAATATTTAAATGACCTACGCGTAAACCTTTGCTAGAAACTCCTAAATTCAAGAGACTAATATCAATGCTATTAGAGGCATTCAATGAGACATTGAAAGTATTAAAACTATGTTCACAGTGATCATCATTACAACTATCATTACTGTATACAAAAAATTAGTTTTTCTACAACTGCATTTTCTACTTTTATAATCATTGTATAAATCTGAACTATCGTTCCTGTTGGAATATGTACAAGTAGCTTAAAAGGTTTCACATTCAGACCATGCATCAGCAAGGATATCAAATCTGTTTTGACAAGGGATGCCCAGTGTATATAACAGTCCTTGATAGATAAATTGGTCATCATGCTGCACATTCTTCCTGTGGAATTGAGAAGGCTTCATTTCCCTTTTCCTATTCCATAAATCTAGTGTGAGTTTTGGCTTTTGTGTCCAAAGCTAACACACTGATGGCATTATATTGGCTGTCTGTGCCTGCATTTCTGTGCTGAATGTTTGATCTCACCACAGTAATCACATCCCATAGTGTACTGCCTGTATTGATATGGCTGACCATATTGTCTGATGTTGTTTTGACCTACATTGCGTTTATGCGGGAGGATGAAGTTTGTAATGTGACTATAAGACCAGACTACATGAATGTCTGCATTTATATTTATGCTTTACCATCCCTTTGGTAGACAGGTGGATCTTATCTCTTTTTCCAAATAGATGTTGCATCACTTGTCCCAATTCATCCAGGAAACTCATGTAATTATAAACAATATCACTTCCTTTCACTTGCCAGCCTTCTGTTGACCTCATTGATATCTAACACATCACAATCTCCCCTGGGGGCCATTTCACACAATGCAACCTGACATCTTTGATTTTGCTTATGAATGTAATTAAGTAATTGGACATATAGTTCTTCAAAAAGTTCTAGATCGATCCCTTCACTGGCATTGTTCCCTCCAATATTGAGTACTTTTTAGTAAACTTGGAGAGATCATATATTTTTATATCTTCCAGTATCGTCTGTGTTTTGGCACCTCAAATGGCATGCTTTCTAACACAGTGCCTCAGTCCTCTGTTGTTAATTCCATGTAAAATGGAACTACCTTTAAGGAGGATGTTATCTTTGCTGATAGAAGGCAAAGTAGTATGTTTACATTGTATTGATATAGGTTTGTATGGTGTTTTATTACTTCTAGCTGAATGAGTGACAGAGTTGGAAAACTGCATTGGGTTTTCTTTTGGCAATATTTCAGGTGTCTACACTTTTACTAAGAGACATAGGTTTAGGACCAATGGTTTGTGAATGTATGCTGATAGTCAAAGGTTTCCCTCTCTGGGCAGCTAATTTAACCTTTTCATTTATTAGCTTGTCAATCTGTTTTTGCATCTTGCCTACTTGTTTCTGGAGTGTTTATATAACAATCAGCAGCAGGTCAGTACTAAACATACATATAGAGGGCTGTCTATGATCTCTAGTAGGTCCCTCTGTAGGGGTTATTGTTGGAGTACTATTCATTGCAGGAACCCTAGAAAGTGGGTCAGTTCTCTCATCAGATAATTCTTGGTTTCTATGACTACATCTCTGATTTGAGTCCACTAGATCTATTAAACATGTCGAATTGAATCTATCCTCACTGGTAGGGGATTATAAAAATAGTTTAGTAGCCATTCTGATGAAGTTCTTATCTTTCCATTTCATTGACCCTAAACCTCTAACTTCTATTAGACTTGCAGCACAATTAAAAATAAGTACACATTTTGGGTCCATCAGCATGTGTTGTAATCATAAACATGGACTGGAATGAATAAAAATGAATTCCTTTTTAATTTGTCCAGAAACTGATGGAAAAATCCAGTTGTCAAAAATGTTATTGTGCAATTGGGTGAATTTAAATGATTCACATGGTATATGATACCCTCTAAATAGTCCTTAACAGGAAGGTCTTGCTCTGCATCAAAGGATCCCTCAAATCAAATGAAAAATGTTCAGAGAGAGAAGAGAGTGAGAAAGTTGACATTATGGCAATAGCTGTAACTATAGAACAAAGGAACCACAATCCACCATGCTGAATCTGGCTGCTGGCTGAGCAATTTTTCACATCACAAAATAGTTATTACATTGTATTGAAAGAGAAAATGATGTCAAAACTGCTTGAAAAGACACATGATGTAGCCTTTTGGTCAAATTTATTTCATGGATGATGAATTAAACACACAGATATTCCTGGATTTAACTGTTGCTGCTGCTTTCTATATGGCATCATGGCAGCTATCTTGATGATTCATTAGAAGAATGAGATTAGTCTAGAATAATTTAATAAGGATTTTCAAATTATAACTAATCGCTGCTGTTCTTGTAATTTTTTCATTTTTGATATTTCGAGTTCTGATATCAAATACAACCAGTATATATAAAACATGAGTGTCTTTTATCTATCTATCTATCTCTGTCTGTCTGCCTGTCTGTCTACCTACCTACCTACCTACCTACCTATCTATCTATCTATCTATCTATCTATCTATCTATCTATCTATCTATCTATCTATCTATCTATCTATCTATCTATCTATCTATCTTTAGGTCCAAATGTCATTTCTCTTATATATATATATATATATATATATATATATATATATATATATATATATATATATATATATATATATATCGCAATACTATATTTTCCTTTCATAAACATTATAATATCTTGAATCTATGAATTCTATGGGCTTTTAATGTGTCGATATAGTAATAATCAGTAAGGTACATATTTTTTAAAAACTTTATATCAGTTTTGAATACTCTGTGCACATTAAGTTTTGATGAAGCTAGGAAATCAGAAATCCCGGATGGTATGTATTGATTCTCGTCTTTTCCACACTAATATTATCAATTAAGATTGTAATTGATTTGCCATATTTCTTTGTACGACAATGCATCTTCCATTCAAAAACCAAGTAAAATGTTAAATATTTAAATTCATTTACCAATCATGTACGTAAATAGTTTTTATACAGTTGATAATATAAGTCCAAGAGGACCTGTAGAGGTCATTGCACCCATCTTACGATCTATAAAACGACCACCATCACATATTATCAATCCAAATACTTTGCATAAAAACAAGCAAGCAAGTACCAAATACGTTTTACCTTTGTACAAAAACAACCATCATATTATCATTATCAAAATCAAATCAGTATAGTTTTCCATAGGAATGATGCCATCCTTAACAATAAAAATCAGTATATTTTTCTATAGGAATGATGCCATCCTTACCAATAAAATCAGTATAGTTTTCTATAGGAATGATGCCAGCTTTGACAATAAAAGCAGGGCTTAAAACAGTCCTTACAGTTAGATCGCCAGTTACGATACAATCAACGCTTTCAGATTTGAATTATTTTGTTTTCGTATTTTATCAAGAAATAATAATTTGTTAACAAATTGTACGTGAATATTGTACATCACAGTGCTATTTTATGCACCATATATAATTATTTACGATAATATAATATATACATGAAAATCAAAAAGCAGTATGCTAACAAGGACACTTTCTCATACGGTAAAATGAGTTCAACACAAAATATAAAATCTTTATATATATAAAATATACAAGAAGATATTTGTAATGCAGACTTCCAATAGGAGCGTGGAGACGTCAAACAACAACAGAAAGAAGAATATGCATGACCCCTACTAGAAAATGCTAAAGCTGAGAGCGAAATAAACTAATTTTTAAAGAAAAATTCCTTGATTTGGTGCCAAAATGAAACATTAGCTTTAAGAGCTGATCATGGACATTTTGTCCCATATAAGAATGTCCTTACCAGCCCAATATACAATTTAGATTGAATTTATTTATTGACTGGTGTATTCATTGCCAACTTAAAAGTAACGTAAATTGTCACAAGGCTCTACTGTTATGAAATGTAAGATTTTGCACAAACTACTTCCCACGTGTTTTTGTTTCTTCGTACAACTATTATGACTTTTGAACAGAAGTAGAAATTTGAGTTGTTTTATACATGGTCTCTCCATATTTAGACTAGTAATACGTTTAACACTGTGTTTATCTCAATACCTTACACAAATTAACAATCGGCTGCCTTATGTTTTCTTCTCAAGGACATTTCATTGGCAGGCAGATTAGGTATACTTGATTTAACCGCGGTGCTAACTTGTTCGAGATCTCTGAATCAATACGTTATGTGCAAGACCTGGATTATATTAGACTCACGCGAGATTTGAAGTCATTGTTACATTTATACCGAAGTCAATCACAGCTACTTGAAATTTCGTGGGATCATTCAGTTGACACAGTACAGTACAATACAGTACAATATAATACAATACAATATAGTACAATATAATACAATACAATGCAATACAATACAATACAATATAGTACAATATAATACAATGCAATACAATACAATACTGTTCAATTCAGTTCAATTCAATACAATACAATATAATGCAGTGCAATACAATACTAAACAATACAATACAATACTATTCAATTCAGTTCAATTTGCAATACAATACTATTAAATTCAATTCAATTCATTATTATTCAGTTCAGTTCAATTCAATTCAATACAGCACAATACAATACAGTACAATATAATATGCAGAAAGCTCTCCGATCAGCATGGGTTTTTGTTTGGTTTACTAAAGACGAGCTATACTGTAGCGCTTTTATGGTGATACGACGGTTTTGAACGTTTAACCATTAGTTTTCATCAAGGATATGCAATTTGCTGACGTTGATTCACACGAGTAAGTGAATAATGGCATTGAATGTCGCATGAGATTTCAGGCGTATGATTTTAAGATCAAAACCAGTGACATTCCGTTTTATTCTGCAACTAAGCCCAAAAGCAACAACAAAAAAGAAGTGACGCAATCAAACGCTGTAATTTGGATCGAGGTACCATAAAGATTACCTTAAACTGTTTTGTATCCTATTTCATAAATGTACTGTACATACACACACACACAAATATATTGTACACAACGACACTCTCTCAGACAAAGGCCCAAAAGGAGTTATTAATTAAATGTTTTCTTGTTACAAGCAAACCTAAGAAATGAATCAACCCAGCAAAAATGTTATTATGTATGAGAAAATATTTTCGTTTTATTCTGACATTCGGGTCCTAAGTTTGGATCTATTACATAAATAATATCCAAAATTGTTGAGTAACTGGAGATTTAAAGAACAAATACGCAATATTTGTTCTCTCCTTACAAAAGTAGAAGTTTACAATATCATCATAGTGAATCTTTGGTTTGCTGCAACATTTATATTAAGAACTCTCAAATCAGGTTCGTATGGCTTTTACAAAACCTTAGGAAAAACAAATGAAAGCTTCATCATCACTTCACAGTTTAAATGAAATGACAAAATGTCATGTTTACAATTTCGCTTTCTTGCCTAAAATAATGAAGTTTGACCGACATAAAAACTCAGAGAAATACATTTTTGTTGACCTTTACCAAACTGTTTACTTTCGCTTTGTCCTATTACTTAGTTGAAGACGATGGATGGAGTCATATCAGATGGGATCCGAATTTCCTCAAAGACATTAAAAAAATTGTTCTTAGAGTTTAAATTAAATCTCTAAGTTTTCATTGACCATGGCAAAGATTTTGTTTCACATTTAAGAAATCTTTTGTGAAATTAACAAGCATTCACAATGTCATCTAATGTAATGAACATTGTGTTTTCTAATCCTACCCAGATTAAAAAGAATAAAACAAAACCAAGCAAGATGGAATCGGAATTCAGAAAGCTTTCGCTTCAGAGGGATGGGAGCGGAGGGGAAGGGAACGGAAAGGAAACAAGTATAAAAAGAGGAAGAAGAGAAAAATATAACAAATACAGATGCAGAAAATTGCTGGAAATTCGAAATGGTCAAGAGAACATTAGACATTCCTAAAGTGTACTTACTGGCATAGCTTGTCAGACATTGACTACAAGTACAGACAAGGAATGGGTTATCGATGTTCATTTGCTGGTGTTTTCTGTCAATTCGTCAGTTTAAGAATCATGGTGTTTAAGTCCTATTTAACTAGCTTTTAGACTTACTGTTCGTGAACCATTAAAGTTATTAAAAGAGAAACGTCTTTCTAAGGAAGATTCCAAGATTAATCTACTTGATTATGTCTCTGATTTCAAATATGAGTTGTCAAAGACGTGTGAAGTAGCGATAACTAATTTACACTGTCAAAATTGAAATTAAGGTACGATGCAAATGCAAAGGAAAGTATTTTTCAACCTAGTGATAGGTTCTTGCCTCAACATTCTCTTCGAGCTAAAGTAAATGGTCATTGTACATTTGAAAAGAGCATAAATGCATTACAATACATTATTTATTGTCCTGAAAGGCGGAAACAGAAACAAATTTGTGTTTTAAATATGTTAAACAGTTATTCTTGTTGTTATAACCCAGTTCAATATTTATTCGATTCAGTTGTACATGTTTCATGCAATGTGGATATAAACGATGGGATGCAATCTGGCCATAACTACTTAGTTTAAGTCCAAAAAGAGATGTTGTGAATTATATCCTAAATAATCCTAAATATCATATCTCAAGTCTAAAAGTATAGAATGTTCGAAATGAATTCCAATTGTCTTTAACATTATGATGTATCTTAGTAATATAGTCTGGAACGTCTCTGAATGGGATCTCTTTAAGCCTACATAAGTGTTACATCCTTTTTAAATCGTCCTCATTAATAGAAAACTATCAATACCTGACAAATTGTGAATCCATATTGGGTTTAGTTTGGATATGTGGGATCTAATTTACAGTCTGTCTGAGTAGAACTTCTTTAATTGCCGCTTAGGTGATCGCTGTCTCATCTCTAATTTATTTAATATTTTACTTTCACTTGTCTGGCGTACGCCTGCGTCGTTAAAATGTTTCCCTAACTCATCAGTGCAAAAATATAGATTTTGCATTTTCAGTCGTTGTAAACTTGTCTTGCTATCCTATTCAAGTTCAATTACGTTTAAAATATTGTAATGCTGTTTGGAATTTGACTGCATTTTGATGGTCTGCATACATAATAATCTGCCAGTCATATTGGTTCTTTTTACATTTGTGACATTTTTCAAATTTTCACCTATTTCGGTAAATCGATGTAGGAGATTCCAGCTTATACCTATTTTCGTACAGTCGTTAGTATGAATGAATAGTTGGATTTAAAGTGAAACCGGCCACTAGGGTCATATGTTCACTATTTTGCACTGCCATTTATATACATGACAGTGATTTAATTTATCCAGGAAGATGGAATGGTGCCACATCTTCCTAGCGTTTATGCGCACAGGGTGCGCTATTTAATTTGGTCGTCATATCATACCCCTAAAAAGGGGCTAATGATATGAATGTTAGACCTGGGTGAGTGGGAATAGACCCATCACGCACTCAACCTATCAACCAATCGGAAGTACGTACGCTTATTCCAAATTCAATCCAGTTTTTCTAGTGGATTTCCCTATGCCAAAATTGTGTAAGCCACCGATGCAATTCGTCAAATGGTGGAGTTAAAGAATTAAATTACGTTCCTATCTATGCCAATCTTCTAGTACAAAAGTGTACATATTAAATGTCCCTAACCATTTATTTTGCTGATATGACTAAACTTCATTTGCAAAATAGCCACTGTCAGAGAGGATTAGATTGTTAATTTTGAACGGTGGGTCCGAAGATGATCAAGCTAGGCTTTTTGGATAGAGCTTGTCAAGGACGGTTCCCGTAACCAAGTGGAAGACCCTATTAAAACAATGAAAGACAATAGCCCTAAAAGGGAATTTTTTTTCCCCGGAGAATCCCATGATCACTTGTTAGTGACCGATTATCCCTCTGCTCATGTGGCTGGTCCCTGTATACTTCTTGAGTGTCTTGTTTGACCCTGTACTCACTCGATGATTCCCTGTATACATCTTGGGTGTCTTGTTTTGGATTCTCACTCTAAACATCCCTGCTCCCTCGTCAATTTGCTTCCGTATTTTCCCATCTCAATTTGGAATTCTTTGTGCTGTTTTGTGTAGAATATATAACCCCATATGACAACTATTTGCATTGTTAGTTAATGCATGATGTTATTAAGTTACTGCAAGGCCTGATAGTTTTGGGGTTAACTATCTTTATAGTGTATGAATTTGAGGTTATTTTCTAAATCAGCATATTTTTGGTTGCAACCTTGTGTTGCTGGGCCTGATAGTCTTGGGTTTGAGACTACCTTATAAGATCTAATTTGGAGTCATAACCTATGCATATATGATGAGGTTTTTAGTTGCAACATTGTGTCGCTGGACCTGATAGTCTTGGATTTGAGACTACCTCATACACTCTAGTTGGGACCATAGTTAGGGGCGCGTGTTAGTGGTTATACTTTAACCACAGCGGAATCGCGTTTTTGTAGGGGCCTATAATACCTTCGTAATATTAAACTCAGTTATGAGATGTTGTCAATGGGGTTATATAGAAGGAAGAATTTAGAAGCATAAGAGAATAAAAGAGGTAAGACGCTTGCCTTATTGATTGTATAACTGGTAGTTAATATAACTTTTGATGGTTATACCTATATGTATTTCTTTTATTTTAGGTTTACTTTTATTGTTCCATGTTATTTTATCATTCCATTAGGTTTGGTTGCTCTGGAGCCGCCATGGGAACGTTATACCCAGCGTAGTGTAGGTGGGCTCCCTTGCGGGTAACGAATCCCTTTTGGCCGCGTACGCTTCCCTCCCCTTAGAACAATATTATTTTATATGCATATTTAGGTACCAGTAAAACATTCATTTCATTTATGGATGATGTGATGTTACACTTATATTCTATCCATTAGCCCTGTAGTTCTAAGAAATTCAATTATATAATAGTATGTTCTTTGAGGGTTTTTGTTGCATAATTGAATTATTTCTGGATATATACTTGGTGCGGCAAGTTCTAATTGTTTAGTTATAAATAGGTATCTTTCTTTTTGCGTATTGTTACAGATATTGAATATAAGGTACAGATCTTCCGGTACGTTACAGTGGAAGCAATTGATGTTGTGCGGAAATGTCCTATATATTTTCCAAAACTATTAGCTAATTTTGTTTTTCCAAGATTTATCCTATTTATTTTTGATTTTTCATAACTGCTGCACCTGGGTATCAGGATATTTCTATTGACTTCTTTGACAATACTATGTAAAAAAAAATATCCCTTGTTTATTATGGTTCCAATCCTTTTGCCACTTTTGATTTATCAGTGTATAGATTAAATTGTTAATTTCTGTTGGACTATACTTTAGTGGCATGTAATTAGGTTCAGTGAGTTTACTCTTGGCTGATTGGTCAGCTGATGCATTGCCTTTTATGTCGATGTGAGATGGTATCCATAGAAACTCTACTGTTATGTTTTGAGTATCGAGTATTTTAATTATTTGGTTAATTTGATTAAGAAAGTTTTCTCTTGATTTAGTATTATTACATTGTATTGATTTTAGGACACTTAGTGAATCACTAATAATCAAGGTCTTATCTGATCTGGTTTATTTTCTAGTATCCATTTTAAAGATTCCAGGATGGCCCATAATTCCGCTGTGTAAATGGAGCAGTGATCCGGTAGGTGGCTGCCCATTTTGATATTGAGTGCTGGGATGACCCAAGCCGCAGCTGTTTTAAACGAGTTGTTAATTTTGGAACCATCCGTGAATATATGAGTATAGTTTTTATATTGGTTGTTGATTAGTTCCATTGCAGCTGTTTTTAAATAATGTTGTTGATTTTCTTTTTTACCTTTGTCTATAAGGGAGATGTTTATTTTAATTGATGTATTATTCCAAGGTTCTTTATCAAATATTTGGTTAGTTTCCACTTGGAATATATCTACTGGGAGTTGTAGATTTAATTCATGTACTATTTTGCCGAGGGATGACTTATTTTTAAGAGTTTTCCTAAAATGAATTTTGCATTTGTTGATAGCTACTAGAGTGTGGTGTGTTTTATTGTGGGTGGACAGTCGAGTTGCGTATATCAACATGAGTTCCTGCCTTCGAAGCTGTAATGGCGGTTCTCCTGTTAAGACCTGCAAATCTGCTGTAGATGTATATGGTAATGCCCCAGTTGCTATGAGATGTATTTTATCTAATCTATTAAGTTGGGTTATGGAGGCCGTGTTGTAAATTTGGCATCCATAGTCGAGTTTAGTTCAAATTAAGGCCCTATTTAGAGTCATTATTGTTTCTTGGTTAGCACCCCACTGGGTTTCCTTGAGGCATTTAAGTAAGTTTAAGTCAAGATTGCACCTTTTAACTAGGCCATCATTATGAGATACCCACGTTAGGTGTTCATCATAGTACATACCCAGAAATTTGGCTATTTTAACGAATTTAATTTGTTTATTTTGAATTTGGAGGTTGAGGTATAATATGATTTTTCTATAAGGTGAGAACAGTATAGCTACCGTTTTTTGGTGCGACAGTTTAAATCCCCATTTGTCAGCCCATTTACCAATGTTATTTAGACTTTTTTCATTTCAGCCATATGAGTGTAGTTGGAGGGGTTTCATGCTCTCCATAGTACAGTCGTTAGTATATAATCCTTCAAACATCAACATTTTGACTTTGATTATTTCATATCAAAATTTAATATGCAAAATGTCGAATAATCATTCAGTGACATCATCCATTTCATCTTTGTTCATAACTTCCGTGTATTCAATGTTAGATGCAGACTGCATATTGCGGGTTGCTAATGATATGCCATAGTTAGATTCATTAGTATATTTGGTAACATGCTTACAAACCAACCTGCCAATAGAATATTCGGATCCCATCTGATATGACTCATCCATCGTCTTCAACTAAGTAATAGGACGAAGCGAAAGTAAACAGTTTGGTAAAGGTCAACAAAAAATGTATTTCTCTGAGTTTTTATGTCGGTCAAACTTCATTATTTTAGGCAAGAAAGCGAAATTGTAAACATGACATTTTGTCATTGCATTTAAACTGTGCAAGTGATGATGAAGCATTCATTTGTTTTTCCTAAGGTTTTGTATAAGCCATACGAACCTGATTTGAGAGTTCTTAATATAAATGTTGCAACAAACCACAGATTCACTATGATGATATTGTAAACGGCTACTTTTGTAAGGAGAGAACAAATATTGCGTATTTGTTCTTTAAATCTCCAGTTACTCAACAATTTTGGAAATTATTTATGTAATAGATCCAAACTTAGGACCCGAATGTCAGAATAAAACGAAAATATTTTCTCATACATAATAACATTTTTGCTGGGTTGATTCATTTCTTAGGTTTGCTTGTAACAAGAAAACATTTAATTAATAACTCCTTTGGGGCCTTTGTCTGAGAGAGTGTCGTTGTGTACAATATATTTGTGTGTGTGTATGTACAGTACATTTATGAAATAGGATACAAAACAGTTTAAGGTAATCTTTATGGTAACTCGATCCAAATTACAGCGTTTGATTGCGTCATTTATTTTTTGTTGTTGCTTTTGGGCTTTGTTGCAGAATAAAACGGCATGTCACTGATTTTGATCTTAAAATCATACGCCTGAAATCTCATGCGACATTCAATACCATTATTCAGTTACTCGTGTGTATCAACGTCAGCAAATTGCATATCCTTGATGAAAACTAATGGTTAAACGTTCAAAACCGTCGTATCACCATAAAAGCGCTACAGTATAGCTCGTCTTTAGTAAACAAAACAAAAACCCATGCTGATCGGAGAGTTTTCTGCATATTATATTGTACTGTATTGTATTGTGCTGTATTGAATTGAATTGAACTGAACTGAATAATAATGAATTGAATTGAATTTAATAGTATTGTATTGCAAATTGAACTGAATTGAAAAGTATTGTATTGTATTGTTTAGTATTGTATTGCACTGCATTATATTGTTTTGTATTGAATTGAATTGAACTGAATTGAACAGTATTGTATTGTATTGCATTGTATTGTATTATATTGTCTGCCTGCCAATGAAATGTCCTTGAGAAGAAAACAAGGCAGCCGATTGTTAATTTGTGTAAGGTATTGAGATAAACACATTGCAAAACGTATTACTAGTCTAAATATGGAGAGACCATGTATAAAACAACTCAAATTTCTACTTC
This sequence comes from Unio pictorum, assembly GCA_030141615.1. Lineage (NCBI taxonomy): Eukaryota > Metazoa > Mollusca > Bivalvia > Unionida > Unionidae > Unio > Unio pictorum. The sequence continues at coordinate 15,867,780 of JARLTB010000060.1, read as the reverse complement.
TGTTCAAAAGTCATAATAGTTGTACGAAGAAACAAAAACACGTGGGAAGTAGTTTGTGCAAAATCTTACATTTCATAACAGTAGAGCCTTGTGACAATTTACGTTACTTTTAAGTTGGCAATGAATACACCAGTCAATAAATAAATTCAATCTAAATTGTATATTGGGCTGGTAAGGACATTCTTAAATGGGACAAAAGGTCCATGATCAGCTCTTATAGCTAATGTTTCATTTTGTCACCAAATCAAGGAATTTTTCTTTAAAAATTAGTTTATTTCGCTCTCAGTTTTAGCATTTTCTAGTAGGGGTCATGCATATTCTTCTTTCTGTTGCTGTTTGACGTCTCCACGCTCCTATTGGAAGTCCGCATTACAAATATCTTCTTGTATATTTTATATATATAAAGATTTTATGTTTTGTGTTTAACTCATTTTACCGTATGAAAAAGTGTCCTTGTTAGCATACTGCTTTTTGATTTTCATGTATATATTATATCATCGTAAATAATTATATATGGCGCATTAAATAGCACTATGATGTACAATATTCACGTACAATTTGTTAACAAATTATTATTTTTTGATAAAATACGAAAACAAAATAATTCAAATCTGAAAGCGTTGATTGTATCGTAACATACGATCTAAATGTAAGGACTGTTTCAAGCCCTGCTTTTATTGTCAAAGCTGGCATCATTTCTATAGAAAACTATACTGATTTTATTGGTAAGGATGGCATCATTTTTATAGAAAACTATACTGATTTTATTGTTAAGGATGGCATCATTCCTATAGAAAATAATACTGATTTTATTGTTAAGAATGGCATCATTCCTATAGAAAACTATACTGATATTATTGTTAAGGGTGGCATCATTCCTATAGAAAACTATACTGATTTGATTTTGATAATGATAATTTTTTTGTACAAAGGTAAAACGTATTGGGTACTTGCTTGCTTGTTTTTATGCAAAGCATTTGGATTGATAATATGTGATGGTGGTCGTTTTAGAGATCGTAAGATGGGTGTAATGACCTCTACAGGTCCTCTTGGACTTATATTATCAACTGTATATAAACTATTTATGTACATGATTCTAAAGGTTTTAGCAAGATAAATCAGGGGAGATAACAACCCTTATTGAACAGGGCTATAGGGCTGTGATACCATAATGATGGTCACATTATGTGGATTTAGTAAACAAAGTCCATTCAGTTGATGACTCTTCCGTGATGTCATACATCATTAGTATATATGTTTTGTATTATCACGTAGTAGTTATAGTTTACCTATAGTATGTGCAGTTTCATATTTATGATTTTACCACACGTTAAAATATCACTTTATGTGATTCTGATTGTTCCAAATAAGCCCATGAAAGTATTGTGCAGTATTCTCTTTACTGATTGACTGGGATAGTGAAAGAACGTTTTTAAGCCAGCCTTCTGGATTATTTGTTTTGAATGATCATTTTCGGCTGCCATTTGTGAACTAGAGTCGCGAAAGGAAATTGAGGAAAATTATCTCGGCTGTCTGAATATGGATATGTTAATCCCATAGGAGCTTGTAATGTCATGTTAAACAATATTGAAATGAGAAAAATGGCGTAAAACTACAAGTCAAGAACAACAATGAAACGTACAACTAAGGGTATTGCTTATTTTATGGCGGTGGAGGGGGGCAGCGGTATATTTGTAACATATAGAATCCAATGTATATACAAGCGTGCGACAGTAATAAGGAACAGTGTTCATACGTCAAAAAACAATTTATTATTTTGGGATAATCTATACACAAATTCAGCTTTGAAAATGCAAATACTTATTTCTGTCTTTATTTTGCTGCCTATTTGATAACAAATTTTAAGATTTGGTACTGGTTGTTTCGATATTATTATTTATACATAATCACGTGAACACCGATACCATATCAGCTGTTGTACACAATTTCACTTTTGATTCACGTCGACTGGGTGGCTGTCAATATCCAGTGCCTCATTATTCGCCAATAGCAAGGAAGATATCATTTCCAACAAGCAACGGTGATCATGTGAACATGCAGCGTGTGTACTCTTGTTCCACAGCTAACAATTCCAGAATATTTGGGTGTACCTAATCTTCACTGTGATTGTCAGAATTCACGAAGAATGATTTAGTGAAAAGTGATTGTAATGCCTATCCGATCACAAATCCACACTCACATATACTGTATATTAATCCACACTCACACTTAGTGTACATTAATCCACACGCACAGATACTATAGAAATCTACACTCATATTCATCCACACCACTCATATACACTGTAAATTAATCCACACTCGCACATATTGTATATTAATCAACACTCATGCATACTGTATATTAGTCAACACTTATACATACTGCATATTAATCAACACTAATTCCTACTGTACATTAATCCACAATAATGCTTTTTGTCTAATTGCACAATCATCCATGATACTGTATATTAATCCACTCATACATACTTTAGATTAATCCACACTCATACATATTGTATTTAATCCACACTCACTCATAGTGTACATTAATCCACACTAATACATAATGTGTATATTAATCCACTCATTCATATTGTATATTATTCAACACTTATACATACTGTATCTTAATCAACACTCATTCATAATGTGTATTAATCCACAATAATCCTTATTGTATTATTTTACATTCATGAATCATAAAGTATATTAATGCACACTCATACACATGCATATTTATCTACACTCATATATACTGTATATTAATTCACACTCATTCATACTGTATATTAATCCACAATAATTGTTATTGTATATTAATCCACACATTTATGCTGTATATTAATCCACAATAATGCTTATGTTATTAATCCATACTCATACATACTGAATATTAATCCAAAATCATAATACTGTATATTAATCCACACTCATACATACTGTATATTAATCAACACTTATACATACTGTATATTAATCAACACTCATTCCTACTGTATATTAATCCCCTTTGGCCGTTTCGTCTGCACGAAATTCGTCTCGACTTAATTCGTAGTTGTATCCTATTTCTTAGAGTTAAAATACCATTCATGTCAAGAGTATACAGAGGGGACGCTGTGGACCACACATATATATACATGTATATAATCTAACGGCATTGTTATCTGCTCGAGGTCATCTCTTTAGAAGCAGGTTTCTCGAAATCGGCTAGACGAATTTTCTTAAAACTTTCTATACTGTTAGAAATGGGTCTTTTCTCGAAACAGTGTAAGAGGTCTTGAAATCAAAATTCTCTAAGTAAGGTTCCCTTGAGTAGAAACTATTTATACCGTTCAGTAACATTGGCATGGTTTCTCATACCCCCAATTTGAATTCAGAAACATTCAGAATTTTGATTTCAATGCCTCTAACACTGTTTCGAACAAAGACCCATTTCTAAGAGTAGAGAAAGTTTAAAGAGAACACCTCGAGCCCATTTCGAGAAACCTGCAACTTAGAGAGGACCTTGAGCAGATCATATATATATATATATATATATATATATATATATATATATATATATATATATATATATATATATATATATATATATATATATATATATATATATATGTGTGTGTGTGTGTGTGTGTGTGTGTGTGTGTGTGTGTGTGTGTGTGTGTGTGTGTTCCATTGCGTCCCCTCTGTATACTCTTAACATGAATGATATTTTATCTCTGGGAAATAGGGTCCAACTACAAAAGAAGTCCTGACGAATTTCTTGGAGACGAAACTACCATAACAGGGGCGCCTTGGGGGGCTGGGGGTGTCGATGTTTATCAGGGTTATAGTGAAAATAAATGCAGAGATCATATTTGTAGGTCTTCCTGGTCGTATTGAATCTGTTTCACCTGGATCATGCAATATTCGTTTTTGAACTATCAACACTTCATGTCGCAAGTGTATATTGGCAAAAGAAGATTTAATTGCCGGTATAGTTATTTAAACCAGATAATTACCTCAGGAATGGAGGAAAACCACAAAACTTCTAACAAAAAATTAATGTCGTGTCAAATTACAGGCAAGTGAAAAGGTGACAACATTGAAGCATACGTTATCATGTTCAATGAACAAAGGACATACACGTCAGACTTGACCTATAGGGAACCTTTCCAAGGCTACATCCTGTTACTATATCAAGAACACACCATGACAGAGGCAACTTTTGTTGCTAATTCATCCGGGGTCATGTTGCATTTGACTATAATGATTGGATATGAACTAGTATGTTTTCTTAGAATTGTGTTTTATGCAAGGAAGACATTTTTCAAAATGAATATAATACTATTGAAATACATGACTGCATTATTATATTTGCCGATGATACTGCAATGTTTTCAGAATCTTTAAAGTTTGCAAAAATTGTTTAATACGTTGAATAATTGTTGTCGCAAAGTGACATGGAGGTTGTGTTAATAAACACAATTTAAAAACAAAATTCAGTTGTCGATGTCGGTGTTCAAACTTGGAATTTTTTTGTGCTATGACGTACCTTTGTCACTGGTAAATGAATTTAAATATTTAACATTTTACTTGGTTTTTGAATGGAAGATGTATTGTCGTACAAAGAAATCAGGCAAATCAATTACAATCTTATTTGATAATATAAGTCGAGAAAAGAAGAGAATCAATACATACCGACCGGGATTTCTGATTTACTAGCTTCATCAAAACTTAATGTGCACAGAGTATTCAAAATCGATATAAAGTTTTTAAAAAAATATGTGCCTTACTGATTATTACTATATCGACACATTAAGAGCCCATAAGAACCATTAAAAAAATTGTACAACCGATTAATGTATACATTTGTATGGAACCAAGAAAATCGATAATTCAAAGATTCAAGATATTACAACGTTTATGAAAGAAAAATATAGTATTGCGATATATATTAAGAGAAATGCCATTTGGACCATTATAGTCAAATGCAACATGACCCCGGATGAGTTAGCAACAAAAGTCGCCTCTGTCATGGTGTGTTCTTGATATAATAACAGGATGTAGCCTTGGAGTAATAATATCGTCTATGTCTCTAACATTCATATATATATATATATATATATATATATATATATATATATATATATATATATATATATATATATATATATATATATATATATATATATATATATATATATATATATATATATATAAAGAGAAATGCCATTTGGACCTAAAGATAGATAGATAGATAGATAGATAGATAGATAGATAGATAGATAGATAGATAGATAGATAGATAGATAGATAGTTAGATAGATAGATAGATAGATAGATAGATAGATAGATAGATAGATAGATAGATAGATAGATAGATAGATAGATAGATAAAAGACACTCGTGTTTCATATGTACAGCTCGTATTTGATATCCGAACTCGAAATATCAAAAATGAAAAAATTGCAGGACCAGCAGCAATTAGTTATAATTTGAAAATCCTTATTAAATTATTCAAGACTAATTTCATTCTTCTAATGAATCATCAGGATGGCTGCCATGATGCCATATAGAAAGCAGCAGCAACAGTTAAATCCAGGAGTATCTGTGTGTTTAATTCATCAACCATGAAATAAATTTGACCAAAAGGCTACATCATGTGTCTTTTCAAGCATTTTGGACATTATTTTTCTCTTTCAATACAATGCAATAACTATTTTGTGATGTGAAAAATTGCTCAGTCTGCAGCCAGAATCAACATGGTGGATTGTGGTTTCTTTGTTCTATGGATTTTCAAAACATAGGATTATTAATCAGTTGTGGTGTATTCTTTCCAAGTCAGTAGAAATGTATTCATTCCAAATTTCAATGAGGAAAGGAGTATTAATATCGTCTATGTCTCTAACATTCAGATTCAATAATATATATATATATATATATATATATATATATATATATATATATATATATATATATATATATATAGGGCATAACCGACTTTTGATCCGGAAATCGGATTCTACCGGATAGTATGAACTTCCGATTAATCGGAGTCCGACAAGGCAGGAACGACCGATTCGGATAATAAAACTAATAAAGTTGAATTTCTATAGCACCGTGTCTAACACTGCGTGTCATTCGATAGTGCGTTAATAAAGTTAAATAAAAAGTCAGAAAAGTCCAATATGGTCAACACAACCACGCTGTGAGGCAATCTATTTGAACTGGCGGGTAAAAACCGGAAACGAAGCCGGATATGGTAAAGTACTAAGTAACATGCTAGACACGGCAAAACCAGATACCAGAAACCCGGAAACGGAAGATGAAATTTTTTAGAAAAAAGAAATACGGATTTAGCATTTCAGATTAATTGAATCGTATCCGGAATCGGAAGAAATCCGGAATCGGAAATCTGTAGAAAAATGCTAATCGGTTATGCCCTAATCTATATACAGAAAACAAATCACATAGTTCTATATCAATCGACTAATATATATCTACGTATTTCCATGTACGTGCAGACGTATCTATATACATATAACAAACTACATGAATATAAGTCTGACAACATATAAGCTTATGTTTGAAGATATATCTGTAGAACGAAACCAAATTACATAGTGCTACAGTGGTACCTCGGGTTACGAACTTAATTCGTTCCAGAACTCGGTTCGTAACCCGAAACATTGAAATCAATGAAATAGAGACAATCCGTTTCAAGATGAAAGAATCGTTCTTTTTTATTAACATCCGGTCATTTACTTGACAAAACGCAAAGAATACGTGTACTTCACGTATTAAATAAAGAGAAAGAAAACAACCAAATAAATTAAATGTAAAATAAAAACAAAGATTTAGTCCATCTTTCTTACCAAGAAAACGATCATGGGAAATTTGTCACTTTGTTTGCTATTCTGAATCATTAGTTTCAGGAGTTTCATGTCGCTGTTTTTTTGGAAGAAAACTGGGAATCTTTCTGCACCAAGAAACTATCAAGGGAAATTTGTCGCTTCCTTTACTGGAGAATCTTTCTGAAGTGGGCCATCGCGTTATCATTCATCAGGTTTACTGCCCTGTTAGCAACAAGTTTGTTTGAATGAAGTCTTCGACGTCTGCCCACTTGCTGCAAATTTCTTTAATTCTGGCAGTTGAAAAGGTCACTGGCTCCTCATCATCGGACGACTGCTACTTTTGCTGCTGTATAGTAAGGCCAATGAAAGCGAGGCTGCGCACGCGTGCAAAACTAGGCAACTAGGCTAGCGCTAAGCGATGTTAGTACTGCGTGGCCTTCGTTTGTACTGTACGCGATCGTTTGTCTCCAACGTTAAACCTTGCTCTCTCTATCTCGCCATCGTTCGTAACCCGAGGCACTGTTCGTTACCCGAATTAAAAAAATTTCGAAGTTGTTGTTCGTAACCCGAATTGTTCGTGACCTGAGGCGTTCGTAACCCGAGGTACCAATGTATATCAATCGAGATACATATATCAACGTTGATGTGGTTGAATACAGATGTTTCCAGATTCATTAAGATGTTTATCGCAACATAAATCCATCTACACAAACCTATAACTATCCATATTTGCTAGAATAGATCGAGATATTTCAATCCAAATATATTCATCTACGTTGCGGTGTTTCAATTCAGGTAGATTCACTTTCTTGGTGATAAATCTATCTACATATGACAGTCTACATAGACTGATAGATCTCTACATTATACCATCTGTGTGAAGATATATCGATAAGCATATTACAAACAACATGAAGATGAATCTGACAACATGTAAGCTAATGTCTGGAGACAACTATCTATGTCGATGTTTTCCAATTCAGCTAGATTCACTCTTTACCTGAATATTATATCTACATATGACAATCTACGTAGACTAATATATATCTACGTATTTCCATCTACGTGCAGACGTATCTATATACATATAACAAACTACATGTTGATAAATCTGACAACATATAAGCTTATGTTTGGAGATATACCTGTAGAAAGAAACCAAATTACATCTTGCTATATCAATCGAGATTCATATATCAACGATGATGTGGTTGAATACAGATGTTTCCAGCTTCGTTAAGATGCTTATCTCAACATATATCCATCTACACAAAGCTGTAACTATCCATATTTACTAGAATAGATCGAGATATTTCAATCCAAAAATATATTAATCTACGTTGCGTTGTTTCAAATAATAAAAATAATAAAGTTGAATATCTATAGCACCGTGTCTAACACTGCGTGTCATTCGATAGTGCGTTAATAAAGTTAAATAAGAAGTCAGAAAAGTCCAATATGGTCAACACAACCACGCTGTGAGGCAATCTATTTGAACTGGCGGGTAAAAACCGGAAACGAAGCCGGATATGGTAAAGTACTAAGTAACATGCTAGACACGGCAAAACCAGATACCAGAAACCCGGAAACGGAAGATGAAATTTTTTAGAAAAAAGAAATACGGATTTAGCATTTCAGATTAATTTAATCGTATCCGGAATCGGAAAAATTTCATGCCCAAAATCCGGAATCGGAAATCGGTAGAAAATGATAATCGGTTATGCCCTAATATATATATATATATATATATATATATATATATATATATATATATATATATATATATATATATATATATATATATATATATATATATATATATATATATATATATATATTAACATCATGCACTATATCTTATACCATAGTTACAGCTATTGCAATAATGTCAACTTTCTCACCCTCTTCTCCCTCTTAACATTTTTCATTTGATTTGAGGGATTCTCTGATGCAGAGCAAGACCTTCCTGTTAAGGACTATTTAGAGGGTATCAAATACCATGTGAATCATTTAAATTCAACTAATTGCACAATAACATTTTTGACAACTGGATTTTACCATCAGTTTCTGGACAAACTAAAAAGGTATTCACTTTTTATCATTCCAGTCGATGTTTACTATTACAACGCATGCTGATGGACCCAAAATGTGTACTTATTTTTAATTGTGCTGCAAGTCTAATGGAAGTTAGAGGTTTAGGGTCAATGAAATGGAAAGAAGAACTTCATCAGAATGGCTACTAAACTATTTTTATAATCCCCTACCAGTGGGGATAGTTTCAACTCCACATGTTTATTAGATCTAGTGGACTCAAATCAGAGTTGTAGTCATAGAAACCAAGAATTATCTGATGAGAGAGCTGAAACACTTTCTAGGGCTCCTGCAATGAAGAGCACTCCAACTATGACCCCTACAGAGGGACCTAGTAAAGATCATAGACAGCCCTCTACATGTATGTGTAGTACTGACCTGCTGCTGATTGTTATACAAACACTCCAGAAACAAGTAGGCAAGGTGCAAAAACAGATTGACAAGCTATAAATGAAAAGGTTAAATTAGCTGCCCAGAGAGGGAAACCTTTGACTATCAGCAGACATTCACAAACCATTGGTTCTAAACCTATGTCTCTTAGTAAAAGTGTAGACATCTGAATTATTGCCAAAAGAAAACCCAGTGCAGTTTTCCAACTCTGTCACTCAGTCAGCTAGAAGTAATAAAGCACCATACAAACCAATATCAATGCAAAGTAAACATACTACTTTGTCTTCTATCAGCAAACATAACATCCTCCTTATTCGTAGTTCTATTTTACATGGAACTAACAACAGAGGACTGAGGCACTGTGTTAGAAAGCATGCCATTTGAGGTGCCAAAATACAGACAATACTGGAAGATATAAAAATATATGATCTCTCCAACTTTACTAAAAAGTACTCAATAATGGAGGGAACAATGCCAGTGAAGGGACCGATCTAGAACTTTTTGAAGAACTCTATGTCCAATTACTTAATTACATTCATAAGCAAAATCAAAGATGTCAGGTTGCATTGTGTGAAATGGCCCCCAGGGGAGATTGTGATGTGTTAGATATCAATGAGGTCATCCGAAGGCTGGCAAGTAAAAGGAAGTGATATTGTTTATAATTACATGAGTTTCCTGGATGAAGAGGGACAAGTGATGCAACATCTATTTGGAAAAAGAGATAAAATACACCTGTCTACAAATGGGTGAAAAGGCTGGCAAAAACTATAAATGCAGTCATTCATGTAGGCTGGTCTTACAGTCACACTACAAACTTCATCCGTCCCCATAAACGCAATGTAGGTCAAAACAACATCAGACAATATGGTCAGCCATATCAATACAGGCAGTACACTATGGGATGTGATTACTGTGGTGAGATCAAACATTCAGCACAGAAATGCAGGCACAGACAGCCAATATAATGCCATCAGTGTGTTAGCTTTGGACACAAAAGCCAAAACTCACACTAGATTTATGGAATAGGAAAAGGGAAATGAAGCCATCTCAATTCCACAGGAATACTCTATTCAGCGGGATGACCAATTTATATATCAAGGACTGTTATATACACTGGGCATCCCTTGTCAAAACAGATTTGATCTCCTTGGTGAAGCATGTTCTGAATATGGAACCTTACAAGCTACTTGTAAATATTCCAACAGGAACGATAGTTCAGATTTATACAATGATTATAAAAGTAGAAAATGCAGTTGTAGAAAAACTAATTTTTATACAGTAATGATAGTTGTAATGATGATCACTGTGAACATAGTTTTAATACTTTCAATGTCTCCTTGAGTGCCTCTAATAGCATTGATATTAGTCTCTTGAATTTAGGAGTTTCTAGCAAAGGTTTACGCATAGGTCATTTTAAATATTCAGGATTTTCGAGGAAAGATTGATCAAGTGAAGTTACTGATAACCTCTCCAAATAATAATATCCATTTATTTGGACTCTCGGAAACAATGTTAACAGAAAATCAGGGTGACAATTTCTTATATATTAATGAATATGAACAACCTTATCGTAAGGATAGGAAAGCAGGCGGTGGCAGGCTCCTTGTGTATGTTAAGACCGGTACTATTTGTAAAAGACGGGCAGACCTAGAAATACAGGAAATAGAATAAATTTGGCTATAGATCACTCCAGAAAAAGCAAAGCTCTATTTAGTAGGTTTTGTGTATAGACTCCCATCATCACATACTGATTGGTGTGAATATTTTGAACTTCAAGTAGATAAAATTTCAAATGAAGAGAAAGAATTTTACATTCTAGGTGATATAAATAGAGACCTTCTCAATGATCATGTAAATAGGAATCGGATGAAATACATGTATTGATTCGTTAGGTATGGAGCAACTAATAAATGAACCCACCAGAGTAACATCTACATCTAAAACACTTATAGATCATATTTATACCAATACAAAAGAAAATGTTTTGGAAGTAATGGTTCCAAAGATTGGTATAAGTGATCACTTTCCAATTTTTCTAACACGTAAAGTCAATGGCAAATCAACAAAAAATAATATCCATAAATCCATTACTTATAAATCCTTTAAAAACTTTGATACTGTTAAATTCCTAGAAGATCTAAAACAGATTCCATGGAATACAGTCTAAATCATTGAGTGTATTGATGATGGTTTAAATGCTTGGACAGATCTGTTCAATAGTATAGTTGACAAGCATGCCCTTTTAAAAACACACAGGATAAAGAAAAACAAACAGGATAAAGAAAGACCATCAGCCAGGCTGGATCTCCCCAGAAAATTTAGAAGCAATAAAGCAACTAGACCAACTAAAATCAGTAGGAAATCAAACCGAATATAGTGTTTGGAGGAATAAAGTTCATAAAATGATGCATCAAGCCAAACAAGCGCACTACAAAAAAGTGTTGGATGAAAACCAAAATAACCCGAAAGCTGTCTGGTTTTGGTGCGGGCAAATGTAAGCGTAAAGCTGAAATTTTATCCCTCAATCATGTGGGCATTTATACTGATAATCCAAGGACATCTCAGATATTTTTAACAACTTTTTTGTTCAAATTGCTGAAAAACTTAAAGAACCCAGAACTTCATATGATTATCTTTAACTCAAACATTTTTGTGCTAAAAAACTACAAAACAATATAAAATTTGAAATTTCTGAAATGAGTCCAGAATTTGTGTTGAAATATTTTAAAACCATCGATGTTTGTAAAACTACAGGACTTGATATGATTGGACCAAGGCTACTAAAAGTGGCTGCACCTGCAATTGTAGAGAGTATATCATTCATTTGTAATGAAAGTATTAGGTCTAATAAATTTCCACAAACATGGAAAACTGCCAAGGTTATACCATTGCATAAAGCAGGAACAAAAGATGATGTAAATAACAACAGACCCATCTCTATCCTTCCTTTTTGTCTCACCAAATTACTAGAAAAACATGTACATGATTCTTTTCGCAACTATTTAAACACGTATGATCATATTCATGAAAATCAGTCTGGCTTTCACCAGAATCACTCCTGTGAAACTGCATTTGTATCTTTGATTGATAAATGGCTGAAAGCGTTAGATCAAGGAGAAATGGTAGGCACTATTATGGTTGATTTCGTAAAGCTTTTGTTCTTGTATACCATGAAAATTTACTTGAACAACTAAAGATTTATGAATGCAGTGAAAACTCCTTAAACTGGTTTTTACTTCTTACTCAACCAACAGAGTTCAAAAAGTATCTTTAAATGGTCAACTTTCTGAAAGCAAAAGTAATAATTGTGGAGTACCACAGGGCTCTATCCCTGGACCTCTGTTATTCATTGTATTTATCAACGAATTACCTCTTAAGGTTAGAACTTCAATTTCTTCCACTGTCCTCTATGCAGATGATACTACACTGTCTGAGATTGGTAAAACCAAAACGGTACTTGAAAATAACTCACAAGATGCTCTCAACAGACTTCAAGTATGGTGCAAGGAAAACGGTATGATCATAAATACAGAAAATACGAAAGCCCTACTAGTTACAACACAAAAAAAACGAGCAAGACTAGATAGTGACAAACATTTTTTAACAATGTGAGCCTTAATATGACCTCTCGAGATAGAATTCTTGGTGTATTCGTAGATAACAATTTTACTTGGTCTCTTCACATCAAACAGATTTCAAAAACGATTAATTCTTATTTTGGCTACTGAGAAAAATCAAAGCATTCTGTCCTCTTCTGTATAGGGTCATCTTTTATAAAAGGTATATTCATCCATATCTTGACTACTGTAATGTAATTTGGGGTAATACCTAAAATTGAAACATAATGACACTTATACGGCTCCAAAATAGGGCTTGCCATTTAATTCAAGATCAGTGTATAGATAATTTTCAGGATACAATGAATAATATAAAAGCTTTAACAATACATGAAAGAATATTTCTTAGAAAAGCCAAAATGATATATAAAAGTATCCATAAAATCCATTCCTGTCTATCTAAGCAATATCTTTCACCAAAGAGATGCTGATGGTACTCCAAATTTAAGGTCAATAAGAAGAAAAATTACATTATACCTAGGCCTAAGAAGAAATTGTTTTTTAAAAAAAGTTTTCAATATACTGGTCCAGTAGTATGGAACAACAATCCCAGCAACATAAGGCAAGCTCCTAGCATTTCTAATTTTCATAATCAAAGTCGTAAATGGATGAAATCTTTAGAAAAGTGAACAGTGCTAGTACCAAAATAATTACTGCCTGCTTGTCTGTAACTTTGCATCATTTTCAAAGCTGAATGTTTCAACGCAGAATGATATTTTATGTTTTATGTTCTGTAACTAATTGAGTTACCTTCTCTAAATAAAGTTTATTATTATTATTATTATTATTATTATTATTATTATTATTATCACCATATCGATTGAGAATATTAATAACAAAGTAATTTTGTCAGTAAGAACACAGGATAGTAGTTCAAAAATGTAGAAAATAGGTATTAGCCAACCTTTAGCGTGCTCTATGTGTTAGTAGTGTCACTCCGGTACTTCATACAATGCTCTGCAATGAGTTTATATCACGTTTTGAAGGATAACAATATGTTTAAAATGCACATCTAAAAATTGAAAATCTAAAGGGCACTGTGTTTACAAAATGAATCAAATCTATCTCCCATTCAAAATTAATAGCTAGTGACTATGAATCTTTTTTTTTTTTTCTTAATCTGACATTTGCATGCAGGCCGAGGCGTAGCAAGGGTGTTTGGAGCCCGGTAACAAGATTTATTTTTACGCCCCCACCCCACAAGCAAATTCATAGCCCATTTCGGCGACCCACTAATCTGGCCCCTCTGCCCCCCCCCCTTCCCAGCTACACCTCTACATGCAACACAAAAACGGGGTAATGTGAACACTTAATGCAATAAGTCATCTTCAACGTGCAGCGGTGTGAATTCCTTATGACTCATTGTCCAATGGATGTGCGTCGCTAACAGTAACAAAAGCAGAACTGCCGCTTTCCCTCTAAATCGTGTTGAACAAGCATTAAGATCGTATATTATTGGTTTATCTTCATCGCATACATATATATATATATATATATATATATATATATATATATATATATATATATATATATATATATATATATATATATATATATACTGGATCATATACACAATATATATGTATATATATATATATATATATATATATATATATATATATATATATATATATATACTAGAGTACATATACCGAATATATTCCTAGATCATATACCCAATTTATATACTTTTTGGTGGAGGGGCGCTCTCTCCCATTTTTATCTTCTCAGACCAGTTGTGGAGGCCCGCCTGCCCTGATATTTGGTGTTTGCTATATGAACATATTTTGTTGTTGTTGTTTTTTTTAAATTTTTTTAATGTTTGTTTTTATAAATTATTTTAAATAATATTTTTTATACATAAAATTGTTCGTTTTTTTTAAAGTTGTTTTTTTAACGTTTAGAAAAGCATTTTAAATTATATGCATTCATCGTTATTAAAAAACCCTGTCTCATGTTGTAATCTTGTTCTTTTTCCTTTGTTGTTGCTGTTTTGTTTGGTCTAGATAATTTGTCTTTCTTTCTGTTGTTAACTGTTTTTTGACTGGAAGTTTACTTGTGATTGCTTCTATTCTTTTCTCGATTGGTCTTTCTTTCGAGACTGATGTGATAATTTCTTTTGCAGATGTTATTTGTTTTGACCTTACATCTGTGTTTTCCTTCCCTGTTGATATCAACGTTTCCACTGGAGCTTGATTTGTATTTTCCTCAGTTCTTTTCTTTGTAGGTTTTATTATGTGGGCTCCTATTATACTCGCTATTCCCGGTTTCTCCTGTTGTGTTATTATTTGGGGCATTTGATTTCCAGTCAACTTTGTTGAATCAGTTAAAGTGATACTCGTCCGGTTTTGAGGGATTGTATTTTTTGTGTGTGTGTGTGTGTGTGTGTGTGTGTGTGTCTTTTTTCCCTGTTCCAATGTCTCTACTCTATCTTGGTCTTGCTGTTTTTGTTGTTGTTGTTGCTGTAATCTCTTTCTTGAGTCAGAGTCGTTTTGTGAACATTTGAAGGGACTGTGACCTGTCTCATAGCACCTCTTATATTTCTTGTCGTAAATACAACCTTTGTACCAGGTTTTGGCAAAAAAGCCATGCATAAAGTAGGACCTTTTGATTGTCTTTCATTGTTCTTTTTCTATTTCGAGTATTCGCATTCCATTTTTAATTATGGTTGTCTCAATGATTCCCAGCCTTGATGTAATTACTTGGATTGCAAACTTGTCTTCATAGTGCTTGACCACTGCCTCTAATGTTATCTCTAAAGGAATATCGGAAATAAAAAGTTCTCTTGTTCTCTTTTTTTTAAAATCTTAATTTGAAATGGTTCTGGTTCTTCCACATTATGGGGCCTTTGCTCATCCGAAATTCCCCTAATGACATTATGGGTTATTTCTCCTTCGGTTTAATTATATACCCTACATATCCCATTGGGTTTACTGTGTCAAGCTTGTTGATATATCCTAGATTTGTTACTTTAATAGCTATCATTATCTCTGTGGAACTTGGAAAGTTTTCCCTGGGTATTCTCGACGCATTTAAGAACTACGCTCCTTCTTTGTACAGGTTGTGTAAATATCCTCAGTCCTCGTGTTCAACATTTTTGACCTTGAAAAACTGTTCAATGTACCTTATCTCCTTAGTATTGTCTTTCCTTCGCCATGCTATTTTTCTTTTACCATACAATATGTTATATCCTCATAGCCTTTTCTTCTTGCGCATCCTATCTAAAGATCGTGGGACCTTTGCTCCCTCTTGCTGGTTTAGGTGGCATTATCCTGTATAACATAATGTACATAATATAAAAAACCGGGATATGAAAAAGGAATATAAAAGAGACACTTCATAAAGGGACTGAGACATAATAGTTATAGATATATATAAAAGGAGAGATATATTATTAGAGCAGACAACTATGTCAGGGAACCATATAACTAAACTGTTGTGTAGAGGTGGACATAACTTTAGTATTTGTATATCTGGATATAAACAATAGTGTGCAAAAATGACTTAGTATTTAAATAAGAATATCACTGAGCATAAGTCACTCTGAAGCCGTAAGAAGAAGATCCTCCAGTCAGATGTGGAGAAACTCAGGTCTCACTAGTATCTTACAACAAAGCCTGACAATGTCTATATATTATTGTAGTATCTTACAAAAATCCTGACAATGTTTATATATGACACTTTATAATTACAATCCAAGCCTGACAAAGTTTATGTAGGATTAAACTAGTATCTTACAACAAATCCTGACAAAGTTTATATCTGGTACTAGTATCTTACAACAAAGCCTGACAATGTTTATATCTGACGCTAGTATCTTACAACAAAGCCTGACATTGTTTATATATGACACTAGTATCTTACAACAAAGCCTGACATTGTTTATATATGACACTATTATATTTACAATCAAGCCTAAAATGTTTGTATCTGACACTAGTATCTTACAACAAAGCCTGACAATGTTTATATATGACACTAATATCTTACAACAAAGCCTGACAAAGTTTATGTAGGATTAAACTAGTATCTTACAACAAAGCCTGACATTGTTTATATATGACACTAGTATCTTGCAACAAAGCATGACAATGTTTCTATAAGATGACATGCTGTCTTATTTGCAAAACCAGGCAACATTAAAACGAGATGGCATGAGGCTCTTACAGAAAAGCATGATAATATTTATATAAGATGAGAGCAGTATTATCGTAAAAGAAAGTCTGACAATGTTTATATTCTTAGGAGTTTCTTAAGACTTGATTAAATCTAGTAACGGTGGCCATATTATCAAGGTCACAAGGCATTGTTTTAAGGTTAGAAATGGACACTAAAACTGTGAACATTGATAGTCAATATTGGTACTTTTTCACATCCCTAATGTGATGCAGTTTACAAGAACCGACCTAATGAAAATTAGTTTCAAAATAAGCCAAAAAATTCAGCTAAAAAAAGTATATTTCATGAATATAAATTATTTTAGATTTTTTACTAAATTATCTATCAATTTTCAAGATCTATAAATATTATAGCAGCTTTGATTAGATTTCAGATAAAGCATGAAATAAGTCATTTTCCTCAATTTCCGTTTTCGTATTGGGTTTCTCAATTTTATAATGTATATCTTTGAGAAAATGTAAAAATGTGTCCTCTGCATACTCTTTTAATAATACCTTTTTGATGCTAAGAAAAACAATGGATATGCTATATACAAACCTTTCACCTTTTAGACAAGTTAAAAATGCATACAGAAACTTACATTTTCGTAGCGCAATTCATCAATTTAATATCAACAGTACCATACTTATTACTATTACGTAGATGGCATTTTTCCAGGTTGAAAATACCCTGACTGTATCAGCTATATTTGTCCTCCCATTAGTATGAAACAGATCATTCCAGAACACTTCATAACCCCTAAGATACCTTATATGTTTGATGTCGGCTTCCATTTCCTTGTGGAGAAGATTATCATCACTTCTGAAGATAAGCAAATTACTTTTTATGTATCTATTACCAACTAAGGAAGACCTTAGGTAAAGCCCCAGAGAAGGGTGGCATCCCAGCAGAAGTCATCAAATGTGGTTGCATTGTGCTGCTCACAAACCTACACAACCTCCTTTGCCAGTGATGGGATCATGGTGCAGTGCATCAGGACATGAGAGATGCCAACATCGTAACCTTGTACAAGAACAAAGGCGACAGAAGTGACTGCACAAACACAGGGACATACCCCTTCTTAGTTTCGTGGGCAAAGTCATCGCATGCGTCATCCTGAACAGACTGCAGATGCTTGCTGACAAAATATATCCAGAGTCACAGTGTGAGTTTAGCACTGAGAGATCCACTATCAACATGATCTTCTCGATATTGTCAGCAGAGATGGATTCTTTACTATCCTGGTAAAAATAGGATGCCATCCAATGCTGCCAAGCATGATCCAGTTCTTTCACGATGACTTGAAAGGCACAGTGCAGTATGGTGACTCAATGTCTGACTCCTTCAACATCCTCAGCAGAGTGAAACAGAGTTGCATCATAGCCCCCACCCTCTTTGGCATCTTGTTTGCTCTCCTGCTCAAGCATGCCTTTGGTATGTCCACAGAAGGAATGTATCTGCATACTCGATCAGACGACAAATTGTTTAACTTGTCATGACTAAAGGCAAAGAGCACAGTGTGTGAAGCATCCATCAGGGATATGCTATTCACATATGACGCCGCTCTAGCCACACACACAAAAGCTGAGTTACAGCACCTGATGGATCACTTTGTTAATGCATGCAATGATTTTTGGCTGCCCATCAGCCTAAATAAAACAAATGTGATGGCTCAGAATGCATACTCCCCAAGCATTATCATGAACAACTATGAAATTGGACTAGTCAGCTAGTTCACTTACCTTGGTTCTTCCATCACCAACAACTTATTGCTCGATGCTGAGCTCAACAAGCAGGCCCGCACCTAGGAAATTCTGGGCCCCAGGCAGCTGACAGAGTTCGTGCCCCTTTCGTGTTTCAAATATGTGCGTATATTTTAAAACGCGGGCCCCTATCTAGCTCGGGCCCCTGACAAGTGCCATCGTTGTCCCCCCCCCCAGGTGCGGGCCTGCAACAAGCATATACGAAAGGCATCAACAACCTCTCCAGGTTGTTGCAAAGAGTTTGTAACAACAGTATGGAGACCCTGAACACTAGGATATCCATGTAATGTGCCTGTGTAGCACTCTTCTGTATGCCAGTGAAACTTGACTCTGTACAGCTCACAAGAGAAAAGATTGATCGCCTTACACATGTGATGTCTCTGACTCATACTCGGGATCACTTGGAGTGATCGAGTAACAAACAACGAGATGCTTGAACGTGCTAAGATTCCCAACATGGTCACTCTCCTCTGCCAATGTTGCGTCTTCTGACTGGGCCATGTACGTCAGATGGATGATGGAGAAATCCACCAAGACCTTCTTTATTCAGAACTTCTTTATTCGGAACTTGCTTCTGGCAAAAGATCAATCGGATGGCCACATCTCCACTTCAAGAATGTCTGCTGCAAGCATGACATAAAAGCCTTTGACATCGAAGTCAACATCGGGGTGGGTAGAGTTTGCTCTAGACAGACCCAGGTGGCAACTATCTCTGATCACTGGTTTAAAAACTGGTGAGGACAAACTACGCTTCCTAGCTGATGAAAAGCGATCTCTGAGAAAGAAGAAGCAGCTCCAACACAAACCAGACTCATCTTTCAAAATGCAGCAAGTACTGCCACAGCCGTGTCGGGCTACATAGCCACTGCAGATGCTGCACAGCCACTAACCGGGACATCTGTCATGGGCGCATATCCATTGTCTGTCGAGTCTAATGTTAGCAATATCTTCTAAGTGCACATTAGTGCACATTAATACATATTTATGCACACCAGTTCACATTAGTAAACACTAATACACATTATTACACATTAATACGCATTAGTACAAATCAGTATAGTATATATAAGTACACATCAATACAAATTAATGCACTGTAGTACACATTAATACAGGGGGCCCCGAGTGACAGGGGGGGAGGGCTAAAGCGATCTCCGTTATGGATAACTGCCATATCCCCTATGCGTCGTTTCGAATCACAGATTCAACTAATATGGGTATGTGAGAAAGCTTGCCAGTAGGTTCTCGTGGGTTGGTGGTTCTTTCTGGGGGTTTCCTGGGTTCTTACTCCACCATTAATACTGGCCGCCATGTTTAGCCTATCTTTTGCTGAAACATGGCGTAAAATCCTACAACAACAACATTGATACACATTAGTTCACATTGGTTTTCATTAACATCCTGATCAAATTGCTTTTAAATCAGTTTATTAAGCTCCCACTTGCTCTTGAATTATTTGAATTTGAAAATCTTTGCATGTTGTATGCTATTTGCTTTTATCCTTCTTTATTCCATTAACATTGGTGATTAGAAGACAAAAATAAAATTTGATTGTGCCTTTTTTCATGCTTGGGTATTGGGTGAACTTTCCTTATCTTGTCATAATTGTGACTACAAATTCATGTTGATTCATATTATTCTTCATTACAAATCATTTTAATTCACATTACTTTGGTAACAAAGAATGCACAAACCATTTTCCTTCATATTATGTACCCAGTTTTTGAACACAGACTCCATTTCAAAGTTAGTGTCAAATAGCCAGATTAGGGAGTTAGACTAGATCCCACCTTATATATTATTTATCTAAATCTCTATGAGGTGTGGCCTTCAACTACAAGATATCGAGTTGTCCTTTTCCTACATGCCTTGGATTTCCAGATGGTAGTGAGGTCATTGGTGTGGGCTGTGGATATACATATCATATTGATATTGGATAAATCAATAGGACAGGAATGGATATTTTGCAAGCTCTCTAGGGTGGTGGATAGCCATCTACTGCCTTCTGAGTCTACTGATAATAACAGTCCATCAGATACCCTAGAGGAGTAACTGGTTTGAACTAATGTTTCCCCATGTCCTGATTGACATCAAGTTGGTTACTTATTCCTTATTCCTTATTCCCGATTGAATAAGGAATAAGTAACCAGTTACCGATTAAATAAGGAATAAGTAACCAGTCACTTATTCCCGATTCAACTTTGTTCTACATGCATTTGGTAGTAGTTCAAACAAACAATCAAATAACATAAGCATCCGTTTTAATCAATAACGACCTTGCTTCTTTTATATCTACTAGCAACGTCAACGCGTATTTGTACGTATATTTGCGACTACCAGTTTTGATAGTATCCTGTGGTAAAATATCAGCCTGATAAACTTCATCAGGAGTGCTGACATCACAATATGCGTGCTGAAATCGTTTAGATGGTGGTAGATAAATTTGCCATATTGCCTCTCGTACTAACCATTTTGCAACAACAGAACCTTAACATTTGCAGCATCGTCGAGTTTCCTAAAAGCTGCTCGACCCCTTCAATATCATCTTGGGATATATAATACATCGATTTCATTATTTTATAATCGGTTGATTAATCACCAGCTCCGAATAATACTTTACCTTTCATCGCTGATCTTTCTAACCAATCAGCTAATGATTCTCTCAAATATTGTATCTTTTATGAAAATTTAATGCGTGAATGTATATCACATCTGCAGTATGTCGTTGTTCTAAATCTTGACTTTAATACACTACACTGTAAATATGACACACTTTATCAATTTGGGTGGCTAGATTTGTATGTATAGGTCTCATCAGCGTACAATTGGTTAGGCACTGGATGGTGATATGACACTTGAGAGCGGCTGAGTGTATAAAATGAGCAGAACTGGTCCAATAACACAACAACATGATTCAATTGGGCTGGAGTGTTTTTCATTTTGCAGATACAATTTGTGTCCTGTTGACTAAGTAGGACTTGAACCACAGTAAGGCTGTATTGTGAATGCAAAATACATCTACATGCTGGAAACGGTGAAGTAATATATCATGATCTGTTGAGTCAAATGCTGCAGACAAATCAAGGAAGGTGAGGCTGTAATCTTTCCGCTATCCAAAGCAGAGAGAATGTCATTAGATACTTTCAGAAGAGTAGTTTCAGTACTGTGGTAAGAGAGATATGCAGACTGTACGTTGGCAAAAAGACTGTTTGAATTCAGATGAGATACAAGTTGGGTTAGAACAACTTTTACTAAGATTTGTTATATGAACGGGTGATTAGAAACTGGGCAGTAGTTCTTTAAATCGTTATGGTCGCGTGTTGGTTTCTTCAGCAGAGTCTTTACAATGGCAGTTTTGAAAAATGATGGCAATTCCCAGATGATAGAGAGGTATTAATAACATCAGTTAGTGAAGGCAATATTGGATCTAAGCACTCAAGCAGCAGTGGTGATGGAATTGGATCAAGATCATATGATATGTGTGCACTCTTCATGACAATTGTCCGTACTAAAGCCATCGAGACAGGATCAAATTCTGCTAACGGTTGTCGCTAAAATTATGTATCGCAACTGTGTGGGTACAAGGAGTCAATTGAAATTGTGTTATCAAGCTTATCTCTAATGGTTTGTACCTTGTCACGGAAGAAATTTTCAAACAGGTTAGGACGGTCTACTGGTGAGAACATTTTGTTATTCTTCGCTGTAAGAACTCCCCCAACCACTTGCCTCCTTTTTTAAACTGGCTATCACTTGCTTTGTTATCATAGTACCTTTTGTATCTTACGCTGACTTTGCTGCACAATTGTATATGATATTCTAACCTTTCTTGAAAATCTAACACATAAAGATATGTACTCTTTACCTCACTATCATCTACTTTTCCAGCCCATAACTCTTTGAGAATCTTCATGGGACCGTAAATTATTCTGCCATAGAATACCTCAAAAAGTGTAAGCCCCAAACTTTCTTGTCCAACCTCCCGGTATGCAAATAACATTGCATTTGTGTATTTTCCCCAATCTCTTGATCGTTCAGAACATACTCGTTTCAACATTTTTTGAATTTCTGACATTATCCGTTAAAAATATATTTGTACGGTATTGTCTTGATTTGCGTTAGAAACAACATTCTGTTAACTTCAGACATAAATCCTAAGTAAACTTTACGAAACACTTATTCTACTGAAAATATCAACTAATGCCTCAGCTACTCTTTCTGTCTCCATTCTGGTAATGATTTGCGTCATGGGATCAATCAGACCTACGACATATAATGATACCCTTTTAAAAGGCGTATCGATGAGAGGCATCTGACCCAAAGCTACTTAGTATCTCGCCCCTTGTCAATGGTTTTCATAAATAGCTGCCTCAGCTCTTACGGACCTAACAGCTAATAAGATCCATCACCGTTACTTGCTGATAAGTTTCGGTAAATCATATTTTCTGCAATACATGAGCTAGCTTGACCACCTCCTCTACACTTTTGCCGCTCTCTCATTCACTCGCTTTCTATTCAACTCCAGACAACTGTCTTCTGCTTCACGAAGAAATCAATTTTAGCAATATCTAACCGCCTGAGCAAATATACCAAACTGCGATTCAACAACACCTTCTACATTCCCAATAATCACATAACGTATCGAGTTCTCTAGGCAAAGAGCCTCTGAACTTCCCACAACATAATGACAATCATTATTTACATAAGTCACTTTCAATCCATGCTTACTTCCATCTACATATCAACAAACCCATGTGTTATCCAAGTACTTTTGGGGTTTCACTAAGCTGAAGTTAACAGTGACACCGGTACAACTATTGTCCCTCAAAACCACAACTCACGACCATTTACAATTCCTGCCTTAGTAAGAACAATTTCATTTATGTCACTCAAAGTACTTAACACCTCCGTCTTCCTTTCAACAACAAAGCTGCAAATACTCTCTGTTCTCTGCATATTCCCCCTTTCACGACATATAGCTATACCAAAATCATGGCCTCTACCCCTATAACTATCCCTTTCCTGCACCGGGTCCCTTCTATCCTGTAAAGTAGGTTAAGCTTTCCAACTTTCATCTGTCTGAATATATGTCATGTGATACCACACTAGTTCTAGACTGTTTACCTTTCAACCTACAATTATCCACTGTTTACCCTAGCTTACCACTTACACTAGCTTACACTTGATCACTGATCAGTACCTCTGACTACCTTCAGTTACCTTATTTGACTTCAGTTACTTTCTTTGACTTCAGTTACCTTCTTTGAGTTGGAATTCTGAGAATTAGTATGTGGTACACTGAGTTTAGAGACCTTCCCCCTACTGAGTCTCAAACACCTGTTTTGGACCTTCCCGAATTTTTGCTTTCGCATCCGTCACTTCAGCCATAGACAGCTAACTAATGTCATTGATTATAAATTTTCTCTAATCATAATCAACTAACTAATGCTTTTGATTACATATTTTCTATAATCTTAATCAACTAACTGATGCTACTGATTATAAATTTTCCCTAATCTTAATCAACTAACTAATGCTATTGATTATTCCGTGCAAATTACATTAAGGTGTATCAACACAAAAAAAAGAGTAATTTTAACTCAACAAAGTTTACACGCTTATGAAACTGAGAGTAGACATGCGTTATGTAGTACGTGCAATAGCATTTTCCCTACAAAGGATAGTGTTACTGGCTCTCCCCAGAAACACTTCGGCAGCTCTGTCTTCTCCTGTCTGTTCGCCTGTATGTTCTCCTGTCTGTTTCCCTGTCATGCCACCCAAACTACTCACAAATGCAACAAAAGATATGAAACCACGAGGATTCGTTACAATATAATAATAAAAGCTACAGCTTGTTTATCTTTATTTCTCTAATAGGACGTTGCATCCCACTTTTGACACCACTGCCACAGAATAAACAAATAGATGATTGGAATGCTACTAATAGTGAACATCTAAGACAATACTCACAAAAAGTAAAATAATTTAATTAGATGATAATGA
The DNA here is from genome assembly GCA_030141615.1 of Unio pictorum. NCBI lineage: Eukaryota > Metazoa > Mollusca > Bivalvia > Unionida > Unionidae > Unio > Unio pictorum. The sequence goes on along the minus strand of JARLTB010000060.1, from coordinate 15,842,923 downwards.
TGAATTTTAATTTTAAAATACTCATAACACACAAAATAACTGACAATAAACCGTTCCTAAATATTGTCAATTCTTCAACTTCTTAAGAGCACTTTATGTTCACTGGTAGTTTTCCACTGACTTCTTATTCACTGAATACATTGGCTTCTCTACTACATAGATAGCCTGCCAATGACTTCATCATTGTGTAGATGTGCCTTCCTATGATATCTCCAATGTGTAGTGAATTATATAGAGTACTTCTTGTGACTGGATCCCCCCATGTCCCGACGTTCTTTGGACGTCCCGTGTTTGTCCGCCCTTGTGGCAGGTTTCTCTTGCTAGCACGACTCCGCTTGACAGCCTCTCAAACTGGCCTTAACTAAGTGATTCACTGACGTTCTCCCGTGTCCAGCTGTTATTAGAACCTCACGGGTTTGTCCTCCCTTTTGGCAGGATTCCCTGGCTAGCACAATATCCCGTTAGCAATCTCAACCTGGCCTTATCTATCCAGGGTTGGAACTGGCCCGTTCCTAGTATGTGCATGTCCCCGAGCAGCTAGCAATGTGCGCTGGACCACAATCAAACAAAATACATTGACTTAAAGCTTGGGGCCCAAGGCCGTTGCTTCGTTTGCCTTGCCTTAGGGCCGGGCCTGGGTTGGAAGCGGCTACTAATCGAAGGTCGTTTTGAGTCATATAGTATAAGGTTGAATATGTATATTATACTGAGTAAACTATATACAGTGTCTTCGTACTCTGTTTTATTCAGGTGCTCTCTTTATGTCACGTCTACAATTACTTTTATCTCTCTACACTAAATGAATGCAAACATTGTATGCGTGCAAGACACTGAAAATATTAAATATTTACGTTGCAGCTGACCTATACGAGCAGATTATAATAACAAAACATAGTATATTCAACTTACTAGCTTTGCATACTACAATATGACATACAATCAGTATTCTTGATAAAAATATGAGTCTGTCAGTTATAAACAATTACTTATAATAACGATTGTTATACGTAAGTAGTGAAAATAATCTACTAGGATAAGTTGTAATGAATAAGATAGAATCCTCAAAACACTACTCCAAAATGTATAAATATTAAAAGAAAAAAAAACATCTTATAACACCCACGGGAAGACAGAGAAAACACTGCACTAAAATACAAACATTTTTCGGAAAACGAAGGAGCAGCAGAGAGGGTGAACCCTACAACCTTATAGAGGCGTCGATTCGATGATCTGAGGCTTCTACCAAATAGTAAAAAAATTACGTCTATTCGATAAAATAAGATTTCCTTATATACGCCAAACGTCGTTGTCATCCACCCTCTCTGCTGCTATGGGTTAATAATTTTTTTACGAGTTTAACCGAATATTTGATCCAGTCCGATACGATACCGTGTTCGAGGATCATGTAAATTTATTGTTATAAATCCATACGGGGTTGACAGAGCGTTACTAAAGAAATTTTTTAATTGATTGAAGTCCATATCAGAGCACCATGTCTGCCAAATATTTCGTAACGTATGTGTATCAACGCCGTTAAACACAGCAAGAATATTACAGTTATCTCTGATCACTTTTGGAATCTGAGTGTATCGTTGAGTGACATATATCACGTCGGTGTTTTTATGCCTGCCGCTGGAAAAGATCCTAGCAGGATTTTTTTGATTGTCTAACATCACATCGTCGTATACGACTAAATTATTAATGTTCCCATCAAGGTCATCCACGGATGGTGCCTCGTCAATATCAGTTATAAAATCAATGGCGTTCTCACCCTTAATTTCTGACGCATTCTCGTTAAAATCCTTTAACACTTCATAACATCGTTGATCATCTACGCTAGGGGCAATTAAATACAACTTATCCCACTTCATCCATCTCATTATTAAATTGAGTAACAATTGCGTCTTGCCGGATCCAGATGGCCCGATTATAATCATCCGGATAGAGTTTGGTAGCGCTGCATGATGCTTAACCGGTTCTCTTGCTTTAGTCGCTGAAAAATCAATTATATCCATATCTCTATACATAAATTATGGATCTATATTGTGTGAAGTGTAAAACGCGTACTGGCACAGATGACTTGACGACGATTACAACTAGAAATAACCGATCAGCGCTTTCTGGTAAATGCGTGCAATGTGGTACAAAAAAATTTAGATTTATTTCTACAAAATCAAAGATTTTACAATTCGGAGATGTTTTTAAAAAAAACGAGGAGGTAATATCGCAGCCAAATTGGCAAAACTCCCTGGAACCCCATGGGCAAAGTACCCCGGAGAAAAGCACCTTCCAGGATATAGCTACTGTGGCCCCGGAACACGATTAGATATCAGACTTGATGATCAAAATCAACCCAGATCCGGCGAGTATCCGATAAACGCCATTGATAAGGCGTGTCACGCTCATGATGTTGCATATAAAAGCAGCAATCTGCAACACAGGCATCTCGCGGATGTGAAATTAATTCATGCGTTAAATGCTATTCCTGATAAATCTTTCAAAGAAGAATTGGCTTCGTGGTTGGTAAAATCGGCTATGAAAGGCAAATTGATGATGGGCGCTGGTAATTAATAATATGGAATCTATTTATTATTCTCCAAAAGGATACTGGAGGGGTAACGCTGCAATCAATAAACTCGCCAACGCCGCAAAAGTGAAAAAGTCTACTGCGTCTAATTGGTTATCCAAACAGGCACTATGGCAGATTTATCTACCACCGCCTAAACAAATCAATTTTTCGCATTTTGATGTTACCGGACCCAATGAAGTTCATCAAGCTGATTTATTGTTTTTACCACATGACAACGGTTACAAATACGCGCTAACCGTAGTTGACGTTGCGAGTCGATACAAACTAGCAGAACCGCTAAAAACAAAGTCAGCTACTGAAGTAGCTTCTGCATTTGAAAAGATTTATCGAAAGGGTCCTCTGCGTTGGTCGAATCTGTTACAAGTTGATCCTGGCAAGGAATTTCAGGGTGCAGTGTTATCAGCGATGAAACATCATAATGTCACCATCAGAGGAGGGCATACTGCGCTACATCGCGATCAGGCAATTGTTGAACGATTTAATCGGACTCTTGCTGAGCGGTTATTTGGATATAAATACGCGAAGGAGTTTATTCAGGATAAAAGATCCCGTGAATGGGTTAAGAGATTACCAGCTGTGATTACCGCGCTCAATAACGAGATTACTCGAACAATTAACATGAAACCTGTCAACGCGATTAAGAAAGCGTCCATACCAAAAATGGAAATCCATGGAATTTCACAAAAAGATTTCAAAGAACCAATTCTTGGTAGTAATGTCACTGTGAGATATTTATACGAACCAGGAGAGCTTGAAGGTGGCAGAAAAAGGGCTACTGATCCTATTTGGAGTGTTACTGCACACAATATATCTACTATAACACGATCAACTGGTAGACCTCCAATCTATAAACTGGATTCAACTGCCCCTCAGCGGGGTTTTACACGCGAACAATTACAAGTGATTCCTGACGATACTCAATTGCCACCTCATGGTCTTAACTAGCACCCCTTCGTCTGTTGCACTCAAGACAAGTCAGCATAACATTATCGTTGGTATGACCAATGCTGCTATTCTTTCTGTCTACGGTAAATTGGCGAGGATCTTTATCCGAATACTGCCAACGCATTATACAATTGCAACTCGCGCAGTGATTATTCTGTTGTTGTTTCAGCGTAATTATTAATTTAGCATCAATGTCAAATTCTCTATTATTTTTTGTATCCTGTTGTTTATAACCGGAGAGTTTTTTATTAATGATGCTAGCATCATCCATTGTAGTGTCATCATCGTCACCAATGATTTCATCATCGAAAACAACTCTTCGAAGTTAATTTAATCTCCTCACTCTGGATACTGCGAGATAGACTAAATTCGACCATTCGATGCGATTATCTACCATCCAAACAATTGTATCCGATATAGTTAATCCCTGTGAAGAGTGTATTGTCGCTGCGTATCCTAGCGTCCACGGGGATTTATTAGCACGCAATGCATCTTCAACGACGCTGATATCAACCAGCACAATATCATTTAACACGAGAATCTGCTTTTCACTCTTCCCTGGAATATCAACTTCAATATTCTGCTTTCGTGTATCCGAAGGCCTATAACACAACGGTACTGGAAGTGTTGCAAATTTTTCTTTATGCGTTTCAAATAACTTCATCTGAAGTGTGTCTCTGACTATTTTTCTACTTGCAATTATCAAATCATTTGGTCTCCACGTTTCCCAAAAATCATTCATGGGAGTTTCTGAAATTATTTCACGCGCTATTTCACATTGGATTTTATCCGGCTGTAATCTAATCAGTGCTTTGAACTCGCGTAATTGTTCATCAAGTGATCTATAATCAGTAGTAATTTCTTCATAGTAGTCTACAAAACCCTTTAGCCATTCATGTGGAGATGCACCGACAAATGGTGGTGGTTGGCCGTGATCACCGCACATGACGACTTTTGTGTTTTTGTTTAACAACCATTCGAGAAATGTTTGCAATACTCTCAACGATACTGTGCATATTTCATCCCAAATTATGATTTCAGGAATGAATTTATCGCCCATTCGATCAGGGGTCCATTCATCGCCTTTCCATCGAAAGAAACTGTGATAAGTACAGGCATTTACCCCTCGCTGTATCATCTCTCTGGCGAGTCTGTGAGTCGGTGTTAACACAATCATATTTGACCGACGATATAATTCAACTGCACGAGTTGTCTTTCCTGACCCACCACAACCGTTTAAATAAACTGTCTTGTATCTACATATTGGATCAGATACCGGTGGTGCATTAGAAAATTCTGATTGAATCTTATCACACTTTAAGTACTTTTCATCCATGGTAACATCTGCCGATTCACAATACTCATGTAGTTTTTCCTTTTTAAATCGCCAACGCCCCCACGCTTCCTCGGGATCTGTGAATTTAGCTACATCTGATTTGTATTTCTCGTGGATATAAATAGAATCAGTGGCTACTCTAACTGCGTTATTAGGAAATCTATTTATCATCGAAAATAAATTGATAGAAGCATAAGCTAGCATAGAACTTCTCAGATGTGTATATTGTTTAATATATCCATCACAATAGGTAACAACCGTACCCAATTTCTCACCATTGGATAGAAAAGCGTCTTTACGATTTACAAGTTTTCCCTGTTTCGTTAAATCCGTTACAATAAAATCGTATTCAGCGACGTCTATGATCAACCGCGAGGAATATTTTGCATTGTCGTATCTTCCACCCTGGGTAAATTTACCGATTATTCTTCGTCCAAAATCTTTTGCTTGTTCTTTTTTAATTTCAAATAACTTCTTAGACCAATTCATGACTTCTTCCTCGCTGAAATCTGTTTTCGCTGTTCGCTAATTATACGATCTAGATCGGGTTGCGGTAGCCAAACTTCTTTCTGAGCTCGATAGCATATAATAGCTTCGGAAACAATCAACGATTGTAACATCTCACAATCAATCATATATCGTAGTAACACTATTGGCATCCAGGCCTTTTCAGATATATGTCTACCAAGCCAAAGATAACTACACGGATGTAACCCTATAGCGAGTTCAAATGATATCACACGAGCGAATCCGGTTAAATCAAAATCAGGAAATGGCCCATTAATCGCAACACGAGTCATTTCATGCGTGGGGTGTCCAAATCGTTTAAAGTATTCAGCGGCTTCTCCATATCCAAGAAAACTCCCTGGATAACACGCAAATATATCAATTGAAATCATGCCATCACGTGAGTATTTTGTATTCCACAGTCCTCCATGACTAAATTTGACGCAACTCAATTTAACATCCTCGAGAAAATCACTTCGTGTTGGACGCCATGAGTTTTTTTTCTCTTGCGAAGTGAGCTACCACTGATGTTATAGTAAAACTATCCGTGAGTAGTTTTTCATGGAAACTCTCCGGTGAAAAATCATTAGCGATTTTTCTCATTCTGTTATCTAATTCTTCAACGCGATATAATTCACCATTTTTTCTTACAAATTGATCAAATCCTATTTCGGGATCTTCATCACTTCTAAGTAACCACACTGACACAGGATCATCTTTACACAACGCATGAATAGCATCGAATAATTTCTCATTATAAAAAACATCTCCGACGAACTCCCCGACGAATTCCTCGGGGATATATCTCACGGTTCTATCTCGTGGAAATATTGTTACTGCAGGTGTCCACGCGTGTTCGTTATGATCAATAATTTGTATTGGAGCTCCATTTTTGTTATATTTCGGTTCGTATAAAACTTCTCCGGTTATCGTCATTACTGATATTGGGAATCTTAATGATGTTTCTAGTTTAGCTATATCAGAAATCTTTGCACCGTGCTGTTTCACTGTCAGTTCCCATTCGGTTATTTTCCTACGTCGCAGATCAGTTAGTTTATTTCCTCGGGATGCATTTGTGAAGTGTTCCATTACCCGTGTTGCTACACAATTCAGTGAACTAGAATATTTCATAGGAGCTAGTTTTGCGGTATCGGGTTTATCATTTAGCGGGTATATCCCATATACGATTGCTGTTACAGGATAAGATCTCTCGTAGTATGGTTTGTCGATTCCAGTTAGAATTCCTGGTTTGGAATCTCTACTCACAATGACAGTTTTTTATCCTTGAGGATTGGTTCAAATTTATCCTTGATAATCCATTTGCCTTCGACTTCGATAATGAATTTTATTCTGAAAAAATACTTCTGTTTGAGAATTGCTTTGCAATTTACCTTTGGATTTCCATCTTTAGATTTCCACCCCGTTGGCTCGCCAAGTGTGAAATGATCTCAGCTGCTCTTTCATCGTTCATAGTAGCATCGATGTTAGGTACATTGACATCCTCGTGTATAATTCGAAATGTCGACCAACAGTATGCTGCACCGTCTCGGTAGAATTCATTAAAACACTCATTGATTTTACTTAGTATAGTTCTGTTACCGATTAGACGATTTGGTGTATCAGAGACTCTATCGAGATTGAATTTAGTATTTCTCCAAGGTTCGATTTTCGATAATCTCTTGAACTCTTCCATGTTATAATTAAAACAAGTATTTAAATAGAAAAATATAGTATAATGAATCACTGCAAGTGGCTTATGATTGGATCAACAACCCCGTGTAACAAATCATGCAGAAGCGAATTCTGTGGGCATCATTTACAAATCGTTCGGCGAGGAAGTTTTGGTCCTCTCCCATGCCTCCAATGTGGGGCTGGGGTAAGGGGAAAATCACAATTATGTCTCAGTTGCGGCGGCAAACGATACAGGGAACTAAAACGCTATTATGACAAACGAATAAAAAATGCAGTCATTGACCCCAACGACCATGATAAAATCAAGAACAAAATCATACAAAAACCCTCAAGACTACATTGATAGACTTATAATTAAAGCAAATAATAAATTAGACAAATAGTATTATTATACAAATGAGCCAAGATTTCAGACCTCACCCAGTACTTGTTAATTATGAAGCATCCCGTGATGGTGTTATTAGAAATTGCAGACTAAAAAAACCGGTTGGACGGGTAAATTATAGAGGATACTTAACGTTTACAGCTGGGAAAAAGAGATATTATTGTCATCGATTCGTATACGAATGTCACAACGGATTGATCAAAGATGGCCTTGTGATTGATCATATCAATAATAACAAGGCTGATAATTGTCTTGAGAATCTTCAAGCCGTCTCACAAAGTCAGAATGCAAAAAGGGGCGGGACAGGGACCTGTAAGTCAGTTGGAAAGAGATCCGTCAAATCATTTGATACAGAAACCAACGAGGAGAAAATATTTCAGTCAATAAATGAAGCCAGTAGATATTTCGATATTTGTAGTCCTTCAGTACAAAGAGTAGCAGAAGGAATTCAAAAATTAACTCTGTCAAAGAAAAATGATCATAAAATAAAATTTTCATATATCAAGGGGGATAAATCGTTCAATAATAAAGTCGCATGACAGAGTTACGTCCCCCAAGCTCTGCTTGGAGTTCAATTACTACTACGTGCACACAGGATACAATTTTCATATATCAAGGGAGATAAATCGTACAATAATAAAATAGCATGACAGAGTTACTTCCCCCAAGCTCTGCTTGGAGTCCAATTAATATTACGATTAATTAATCATTTTACGATGAAACCAATGAAATACACGCTGTTATCTAACAACTATATTCTTTTGTTTAATGTTTTATTCAAATATTTTGTCTCATTTAAATGTTGTGAAACAGCATTAATAAGTAATTCAAGGAAATAAAATAACACACTCGTGAATCAACGCTGCTGTATTAGTCACCTTATATAGCATATGAAAGGTAGAAAGCTGGGGCTTTCGAAGGCCAATGCGACCGATCAAAACTAACCAACGCCATTAACCCGGGCGTGTGGTTGTCTTTTGTTCACAATCATGCAACCGGGTTAATTTAATTGGGTTGCTTTTGATTGGTTGGTTGACCGTAGAAAATCCGCCCCGTCGTTTCATGTTTGTGCTGTCCTGTGCCGTCCCACATCATTACATCACAAATTCCATCATCGTTTCATTGAATATGGTTGTGAATGTCCTCCCAAGCATATCTTCTGGGCGGTCTAAGATGATGTTTGTCACCTTAGGCCTCCCCGCCGGAGATGTATGCTTTGGGGACATCGCAAATCCCATCCTTAATTAGGTGTGTGTATGCCAAAAATCTGCCGCATTACTCGAGTGGAGATATACGGCATTGTACTGTCCATTAATTAAGTATATGTTATGCCTAAAATCTGCCGCAACACTCGAGTGGAGATATACGGCATTGTACTGTCCATTTATGTATGCCTAAAATCTGCCGCAACACTCGAGTGGAGATATACGGCATTGTACTGTCCATTTATGTATGCCTAAAATCTGCCGCAACACTCGAGTGGAGATATACGGCATTGTACTGTCCTTCAAAAAACGGGTCAAAAATGACCCCAAATTTTTTTTAATAATTAGAGATACAGTATACTATATTTATATAAAAATATAAATAATGGATATCAAAGATGTAAATGCTATAATTGCTGAAATTTCAAATTTGAAAGATCGAGGAATAGTATTATCTAAAAATCTCGACTGTGACAAGATTACCTCGGAATATGAAGACATAGAGTATCAGTCTAGTAAGGGTCGTTATGTTTTACCTAAAATGTACAGACTCGTGAAAGGAATTCAAAAGTCCATCTATGCTTGTTTGTACGGTAACGATATTGATGTATTTATAACGCTATTTAGCACCGTTGAAGCAATACGTCAAAAGCTCGGCCAAGAGTATCAAAAACGAGCTGAAATTAGTTCTAAGGTTCGTGATCTTAGAAAAATGTTAAACGAGGAAAAACCAGCATCTTAACCACGTGAGTGATAGACTTTCAGTAAATAATTTAAAAAATAAAAAATTTTTTAGCGTTTTTTGTAACACTCACATGGGATTTTCTCCTGAAAGGATACTCAGCAGTTTGGGCCTGCTTATGCAGTTATGTGCGTACTGGATGATCTGGTAGTGGTAGCAAGTAATCACCGCGACGCCTCCATTTTCACGCAGTTGTTGTTGTTGCCGCGTCGTTAACAAAAATCGTTCATCGCCGTTCTCAGACATTACAATTTTGAAAACCCCAGCGATGTTATTTCTGAAACATTCGCGGATAGCGTCGTACAGTTTAACCTTGTCGGAGATGGATACGTTAGCTTGATGGTACATTATTTAATAACTCAGCTTTTAATTGTGATAGTTTCACATTTGAAAACTCAGTTCACAAACACTATATGGTAGGTGAATCGCTTACAACTAGATTAGCCCGAGAGCGGCTAGCAGCAATTAAAAAGTTTATACCGGTTCGAGACAGACTTCGTGAGAAACTTCAACAACGACAACAAGCGCAGACTGACTTTTCTGTGTCAAGTGAACAACTGTTCGCCCCGGTAACTAAGGCTACCAGGGATGTGAAAACAGCAACTGAACGAGCAATATTTGGGGATATTCCTGAGGAAGGCAAGCGACGAGAAGTGCCTGTTCTTGGTGTGCTTGAAAAGATAGCAGCGGAAACTGAAAAGACATCAGCGTTGTTACAAAAAAACCCACCTGGTCCGAAAAAGACCAATGATAAAATAGTAGATGAATTACGCGCGCGATTTAACGAAGAAGGGTTAGCAACAATTGATAAGACTGACCCTACAGAGTTTCCTGCACTTGTTGTTACGACGTATGAAATCAGAAAACAAATGTTAAAACCAGAACAGCACAAGTATGTAAGAGGTATACAACATTGGGCTGATATATTTTACAAAATTAAAACTGAAAAAAGTCAAATTAAGACAGATAGTGCATCATACATTGAATATATCAATGCGGTGGGTATAGTGTATAAACAATATGAAGAACAAAAATCACAAAGAAAACCACAAAGACTGCAGCGACGGCGACAACAAACTGCAAAAAAAATATCTTTTTCACCTGCTAAACAAGAAAAATCTCAACAACAACTACCCCCCCAAGCTTCGCTTGGACCTTCGCTTGGACCATCTGATCGAGATGATGATGATTCTTTTAGTTATTTACAAAGTACGGATTTAGAAAAATCGGAGGAAGCACCTGATTATAGTAGTGGGAAGGGATTTTCTAAATCTCAGAAATTGCCAGTAATTTCAGGTAGTGGTCAAAACGTCTTGACGTTTCGTAGTTGTCCCGGTAACATCCTAAGTGATATATCACGACTGGAGGTTCTCATCGGGGGGAAGCGAGCCGGAAACAACTCACCGGAAATAATTAATGAGGCCGCTGATATCTGTAGACGATTATTTGCCGGCGGTATCATGGACATTGATGTATATCGAGAACTCATTGCTGAATTAGTTGAAAATCACAGAGACGCCCATGGTTATAATGAAAATCCAATGGACGCTAGCGATTGATCACTAATTGAAAAATTACTAGTTTTATAACAAGATGATCATACACTACAACCATGATAAACCCGTAAGCGTCTACGTGATGAACTCACGATTGCCTGTTTATAGAACATATTACGGAGACGGTTTCGGCAATACCATTGCGGGGTTATTTACAAGAATGGCTCCCAAGGTGGCGCCGTTAGCTAAACAATTATCAATGAAAGCCATTGATGTAATTCGTGATAAGGGTATTGGTGCTGTTGGAGATCTCGCCGGAAAAGCGTTTTCAGCTGCGAAGAATAAAATAACATCATTAGTGAGACGAAAAAAGAAACCGTTACCGTCTACAGCGGAAATGCCTGCAAGTGTTAGTAAAATTATAAATAACGCAGTAGATGAAAAACTAGCGTCGTTGGCTGCTTCGGTGACTCCGTCGCCACCGGTAACAGATAGCGCTATCATGAACGCGATAGCAGGAAGTGGTTTGAAACGAAAACGAAATTCGAAGAATTTTCAACGACGATGATTATAAAGAGTTAAAACGCTAGCGTTAAACTCTTCGAGTTTCACAATTGAAAGCACTAAATAATAATAGCAATGTTTAAACGAACAGCTGATCCCGCTCTTGATATGGAAGCCCCAGTGCGCAAAGACGATTCCGTCCGCGATTATCAATACTATTCCTATCATGCAATACAACCCGACCTACGATCGCGAATTGAACTACAAGTTCAAGATACCAGTAAATACTTTTTGCCATGTGAAGCATTTATTGAAATCGAGGGAAAACTCGTAACAAATGTTGCAGCTGATACCCCATATGCAAATGATTCAAATATCCGAGTTGGTTTCGTCAACAATGGTATAATGGCATTATTTGAAAGTGCAAGATATCTCATTGATGGAAAAGAAATTGAATCAATAGACCGCGAGGTTGATGTTGCAACAACAATAATCGGGCTAGCAAGATATTCTGATGATTATACAAGATCGGCTGGTCCGTCTATGATGTTTGCAAAGGATACTACTGATAACGCTGACCACCTTCAATACATTAAAGTGTTGACAGCACAAGATACTGCAGAAGGAAATCAACAAGAAGCAGCTAATCCAGAACGTCAAGCTAGACCAGGAGCTGCGTTTGATATTCTCGGAGGCGTTAATGGTAATTTCAATTTAGGATTTGCAACACGAAAATTAGCATTGCAAGAACAGCAGCGATATTTTCATGTGCGATTCCACTCCATCACATATTTGGATTCTGCAGAAATGTCAGAAAAGTCATCTATGGAGCCAAGCACACAATCGCGTTAGTGCGAAAAGGCAATGACAATGATGCAATTTGGCGTACTGGTGCCGCTGATGGTAAAGTTGTTTTGAGTAAAATAGTATTGTGGATGCCAGTAATGACCCCATCAATTACCACGGAAGAGCGGCTACTTTCATTTATGGACACAGGTGGCAAATCATTGATAAGTTGGCTAACAACAACAACTGACGTCAAACTGGATAATGTTGCTGATACATTTACATGGCACCTGGCATCAAAACAAGGCGTTTCAGCTCCACGTCATATATTTATAGCGCTGCAGAATCAGAATCGATCAGGCTCCCAAGAACGCAGTCATATGATATTTGATCGGTTAGGAGTCAAGGAGGTTTCACTGAGAATAAACGGACAACAAGAACCAACCGAGGATATACAGCTTGATTACGACACTAACCACATAGCACGTGTGTATCATCGGATGCTGTCATATATGGGTCGTGATCAAAACGTTGATACTGGTTTACAAATATCGCAACTCGATTTTAAGAACTTGTATCCGATTTATTACTTTTCGCTGGAACATCTTGATTTAACAAGGCAATCCGTCGTTGATATACACTTCAGAGCTCGTATAGCTCCTGGTGGCGTTAATTATAGAGCGATTGCTGTCATTCTCAGCGACAAATCAATGTTGTTAGAAGGTGTTGGCGGACGAATGAGAGTAGTTGATGCACCAGTGGAAAATATGTAAATGAAACTTGAAGAGTTTCCAATTAGATCAATTGAAAGCATAAATGTGTTTTACAATAAAATGACATATAGTGTTGTTAGTGTCAATCTGACTGATGGTCAGGTCAAGAAATTGCGATCAAAATCCGCTAAAGAATGTGGAACAACAATAACGTTAAAACCAGCGCAGATGTCCGGCGGTACACATAAAATATCATTGACGGATCGTCAAATAAAACATTTCAATGATGCGCTAAAGAAACGGCGAGGGGTTCAAATTGTATTTTCAAAGGCTGCAGTCGCGAACATGATAAAATCAGGTGGTATATTTTTATTGTTAGCTGCAATACCAGCATTGATTGCAGCGGCTGCCCCAGCAGTGGCGAAAGCGGCGGCGTTGGGAGCCGTTGGGACCGCGGCAGGGATGGCGTTGAAAAAGGCAACTGGGAAAGGATATAAAAAAAAAGGGAAAGGGTCTAAGACTACCAGGAACCCCGTATTCATGGTACAGCAGGAGATCCGTTCACGGATCAGGTCTAAGAATACCAGGAACGGTTTATTAGTTGAAAACCCAATTGTTGAGGAGTCTATGACTGAGGAACCTATGGTTCCCATGTCCAATTTTGATTTAATTGATGCTGCTAAAACACTAGCGATAAAAAACTTCAGAGGGGTTTTTATGAGAGATCAATTACCGAGAAAACCTAAACGCGTCGAACCGATATCATCAATCTTGATAACAGCAGCGGATCGGGAACTCACTGGGTTGCATACGCGATTGATCCACGTGGGATTGTCTATTTTGATTCATATGGGTTAGCTCCGCCAAGAGAGTTTATGCGGTATATAAATTCTTCGATGAAACTCAAAGAGTTTCCGATTTTTTATTCCACGCTGCCAACACAACAATTAAATGATCCACCGATATGCGGCCGTGAAGTATTAAATGTCCTCGCGGAGATTTCATCGTCACAGAAACCACCTCATCTGGTTGTAAATAAATACACGAGTGGGAAATTACAAGGTAATTTTAGAGAATCAATAAATTGAAAATACTAGAGTCTTTACAATAATGATTAATATTTGGGGACAATCTCTGTCAATGTCGGATCCCACCGCGAAAACATCTGCGGGTTCTATCGAGGATGTAAAAAAAATAATTGAAGATGAAATCGCTGAGACGTTAAATTTAACAAGTGTTGACCCGAACGAAATAGTTGTATTTCAAGATCGCCAGGGTAAATTAAAAAGCAGTAATGTGTCATTGGATGACATTTTAAAACGACAACACGACGCCGCTGAAAACTCTATTGCGCTGTATTCCAACGGTGGACAACTTAAACCAGGCGCACTTGTGTCTACGATCACCGACGCGATAGCCACCCACGACAACACGATTGCCACCCACGACAACAAGATTGCCGCCCACGACAACACGATTGCCGCCCACGGCCGTGAGCTGGATGATCATATACGAGGTTATAATAGTTTTCGCAAAAATGTCGTACATAAATTCTTTGGAACCCCGCTTGTGGTTGGCATGACTCTCGCTGAAATTAAAAACTTTCTATCGCTATTCTTTTTTAACAAGGACGCGGGAAGGGTGATGAATGAAGATGAAATCAAGGCAAATTATCTCGATATTTACAATGATATTTCTAAAATAATAGAAAATCTTGAGCGGGTACAAAAACCCACCAACGACGTCGTTAGTAAGTTTTTTGGATCCCCACCTGTGGCAGACTCGACTCTCGCTGAAATTAGCGAGTTTATTATCAGGCATACTCACAATGCCTACGTCGCTAATAATTTCTTTGGTGTCCCAGCTACATCTACGATGACTCTCAACGATATTATTAGGTTTATGGTGAGACAAACAACACTTAATACCATCGTGGATAAATTTTTAGGGAGAACACGCGAATCTGAAACAACATCGTTGACAGACATGACTCTCGCGGAAATTAAAAACGCGTTTGACGAACAAAAACTCACTAACGAGTTTGTTAAAAATTTCTTTAAGGGTTCTGAAAGTCACCATAACACGACGACATATTCTCAACTCCACGGGAATTATATAATCCAAAAAGGTATAGAATCTAACTTACTTTTGATTTCATTTTTTAAACGCCGCGATGGAAAGGTGATAAAAGCTACCGAAATCAAAAAAAAACTATCTCGACATTTACGACGATATTGCTAAACTACGAGAAGATTTTGAAAAGGTCAAAATTCCGCATCCAGACATAGGCGTTAAAAATATCGTGTATAAGGTCAATCATAGGACCTTTGATTGGGTAAAAACTCTAATGCTAAATTAAAAGTCACTAACGTGAAGTGGCCCCATGGTATCTACAGGATGACGTTAATCTCTAACAATCAATTTGATATCATCGTGAAAGGTAAAACCTACTTTGGTGGCACCGCGACAGTAATTATCGCGGGGGGAGAAGAAGAATTTGAGATTATCGCGGTTGATAACACCATTAGATCAACAATAACCTGGTGTTTAGAATTCGTAGGTGAAGTAGACATCCCCTGATCTACTACCCGGAAGATGGCTAATAATTGAAAACACTAGCGGGTTTAAAATAACAATGTCAACAACAATGTCGATGAAATCAATTGAACCGATAATAGTCCCGTTGACGGAGTCAGCGGTATCACAATCGCAGATGACGCCGTCATCGCAATATCGATTCAACACCGTGAAAGAGTTTACCGCGAACTTGAAATCACTTTCTGAGCGTTATCGTGAAAAAATGAAAAAATACCGACGCAGCGTAGCAATCATCGACATCACCGTGTACTCGGTATCCGGTGTGATGGCCAGCGCCGGGGTTATTATGTCGACGGTGACCATGATGGCTCCGATTGCAGTTCCAATTGCTATCTCCGCGGCAACAACAATCGCGGCAGTCGCCACCGCGATAACTAAAAAATTATCATCCTGTTCTCAGAAAAAACTCAGTGATTATACAGCTCGGTACAGGGTGGTATTTGACGCGTACTCGAAATTATCCGAGTTGATCTCGCTGTCGATAGATAATTCGTTCATATCCGATGTTGAATTTTCCACGATGACCCAGTTGTATAACTCCGCGATGTTGAAATTGGAAATTGAAGACAGCGTTAACAATAATGTCACTACAATTCAACGAATTGCAACTGCTTCAACGAATCGCGGAGAATACCACTCCGATACGAACAAGCATGATATCAATAACATCAACAACCCCTGAATTTAGTGTGAACTTTCCTTCTCCGATTCCAGTGCGTGAGATAGCGCTGGCAAAATTACGAGTATATCATAGCTGGCCTAATATCAGATCTGTTGCATTTGGCGGTCAGCAACCCAATAACGCACTGGTGTTCTCGTATAAGAATAAACCCGATGGCACTCCAGCGTGGGAAACTGTTTCGTTACCAACTGGGTCGTACCAAATTGAGCAAATCGATGCTGAAATTCAGCGTAGAATAAAATCAATCACTGGAAAAGAATCAAAAATAGCTATTAAACTTCATGAACCGACGCTCTCGTCGTCGATCGAAATAAGCACAGAGGGATACATTGTAGATATCTATAACAGCTCGTTAAGAACAGTGTTAGGATGGCCCGAAAAACCACCAGAAAAATCCACCACCGACTTAACCACGGACGTAAAATCATATCATGAAATCAATCCCAGTTATCGAGATAATTTATATGATATAAGAAAAGGAAGAATCGGCGATAGATTTATATTTACCAACAAAGACACACTGCAATGGGATTTTATCATTAAAAGAACAGCCGACTCATCTGTTACTATTTCATTTACGCTAACTGACGTCCGTGGTTATTTTAATGAAATAAAACAATTATATGACACACAACTAGAACAACTACGGAAAACAAAATCGCAAAAACACGTTGAAATAATAAATCAACTTACATCTGACATGGAATATATCTATGAACTAATTATTCAAACAATAATTAATGACAACAGCGACAATAAACAACGATTCCTAACCGATTACAATATCATAGAAGACAATCTGCGTAATTTCAAGTTTCCCAAATACAACGCTGATGAACTAGCAAGAATTGTTAAAACCGATATCAAGGCGCTACAAAAATCAGATTCAACTGTCCTCAGGTATAATAATGATCCAGATGGTGGCGGTAGGCATATTGCCCCGCATAATGTGAATATTTCAACGGTGATTGCGCTCAATTTAGTATGTGATGCAATTGAAGGAAGCTATCAAATTAATCTAGAGCAATCAAATCAAGCTCAGGAGGGATATATTCTTTATTCGTTTGCACCAATAGCTCCTCCAGGATTCCTAATTATTGAAAACCCAATTAATCCTGTCTACATGCGATGCCATAATAATTCGTTAACGAGAATTAATTTCCGACTCACCGACCAGTCAAATAATTTAATTGATCTACAAGAGGAGGTGTTAGCGATTAGTTTGTTTGTGAAATCATAAATGATTTTCGTCCTAAAGACTGGATCAAATATTTGGTTAACCTGTAGCAGCAGAGAGGGTGGATGACAACGACGTTTGGCGTATATAAGGAAATCTTATTTTATCGAATAGACGTCATTTTTTTTACTATTTGGTAGAAGCCTCAGATCATCGAATCGACGCCTCTATAAGGTTGTAGGGTTCACCCTCTCTGCTGCTCTGTGTTCCTCGAAAACTTAAACCAGCTATATATGCTGGGGAGAGTTGAAGAGGATCAACACCCCCACCACCACCCCCACCCTCCCCCACACCCCGTTCTATAAAAACAAAATAATAATAAAAAGCTTTAGCCCCCAACTGTATCAGAGGTGTAGCTGGGAGTGTGGGAGCAGTGGGATACAGATGCCTGTTGTCAGACTAGTGGGGGCGCCAAAATGGGTTTTAAAATAGGTTCTATGTGGAATTTTTGTGTGATGTGACCGTAAACATTATGCAACTATGCATTCGTTTTTTCGTCTCTTTAATAGCCATTGGCGTTACATTGGGTGATGGTGATTTGATTTTATTGATGAAAATGATGGGTTTCAGAGTTGAGGAGGGAGCGTAAAAATTAATCTTGTCCCCGGGCTCCAAATACTCTAGCTACCCCACTGAATAGTATAATTCCCAGTTGAAGCAGTGAATGGAAATTATAAATGAAGGGTGTAGTAAGAGACGAAACAGAAACAGAAGGGAAGATGACAAAGATAAAGAAAGGGAAAGATAACACAAGAGAGATGAAGACGAAGGGAACAAAGAATGGAAGAGACGACGCAAAGTATAACAGCAGCGGGAGACACAACTACCTACAGTAGCTAAAGCGTAGAGGGCAAAATAGAGGAAGAGGGGAAGACACGGGGTTGAAAAAGAATATGCTGACAGAAAGAGACACAGGGAAAACTACAAAAGAAACAAGAATAAATACTCCTTCTTAGGATTATAACAAATAAAAGGAATATTGCTACACACACAAGTATGAAAATACCACAATAAATCCCACAAAAGACAAATATAGCAATCATAAGTATAGAATACACATAGCAGAACAACAAGGAACACATATGTAGCATACATACTGTATAGCACACACATTTGTAGCATATACACTTATAACACACACCTATAATATAGCATACATACTGTATAATACATACCTATCTATAGCATACATACTGTATAAGACACCTATCTATAGCATACATGCTATATAACACACCTATCTATAGCATACATACTGTGTAGCACACAAATCTATAGCATACATTCTGTGTAGCACACACATTTATAGCATACATACTGTATAGTACACACATTTATAGCGTACATACTGTATAGTACACACATATAAAACATACATACTATATAGTACACACATCTATAGTATACATACTGTATAACACACACCTATATATAATATACATACTGTATAACATATACCTATATATAGCATACATACTGTGTAGCACACACATTTATAGCATACATACTGTATAGTACACACATATATAGCATACATACTGTATAGTACACACATATATAACATACATACTGTGTAGTACACATATATATAACATACATACTTTATAGTATACACATTTATAGCATACATACTGTATAGTACACACATATAACATAAACATAAATGAAAATAATAAAAATTACTTTTAAAAGAGAACACCTGTCCTCCATTTATAGCATAACATACATGAACAAATTTTTTCAAGCATTCATTCATAAGGTATCAATTTTACCCTCGAAAGCCGTCTTCAGACTAGAACTGGATGGCCTTAAAATAAACCTGGTTGCCAATCTGCTTAATCTAAAAAGAAATAATGTGGCAAAACCCAATTAAGATCACAAAAATCAATCTGCTACTTGTAATAAATTCTCTAAAGCCCTTATAGGGAAAGTAAAACAAGTCCACACAGAACACAAAGCCACTGACTATTTAGTTAGATCATTTTCAACTTTAAAACATTTTATTCGGATATATGACTATCACATCTTTCGCGCTAAGATAAGGGCCGCCCACAAAATAGAAGCAACTGGGCATAACTTTTACAAAACGTAGAAAAATGGCACCTGGTGGGCAGGGTCAAGTAGAAAATATGAAGGAATAGATGTGTTTGTCTGTGTCTGTGTTTTTCTGTCAGTCTGTAAATATTAGCGTAACTTGAACATTTTTTTAATAATACCGTTACGAAATCTGCAGCATAGCAGTTGATAGTGATGTCTGCATAGCTGTTGATAGTGATGTCTGCATAGCAGTTGATAGTGATGTCTAGACCCGGGGCATCATGCAGCAGACTTGTAACATCATGTCACACCCATACATATTAGACTGACATAAGCCGACCAGTTGTAACACTTACTCTTAATGCTGAATGCCAAGCAATACAACTGTCTGTGCCATTTTTATAAGTCTTTGCTATGACATATTCCGATTGACATCAAGTTGGTTACTTATTCCTTATTCCTTATTCCCGATTGAATAAGGAATAAGTAACCAGTTACCGATTGAGTAAGGAATAAGTAAATAGTTAATTATTCCCGATTCAACTTTTTCTACATGCATTTGGTTACTTATTCCTTATTCACATTCAGTTGGTTTTCATTCTTTATTCACAGTTCCATAATTAATTGGTTATATCTTACTTATTGAAGATTAAAAGTCCTTCATTGCATGCATTGGTGTTTGTCTAACCCAGTTAGATAAATAATTGATGTCAGCTATAATGCTGACTAGAGACAAATCACCGACTGTGTGGAGGAATGGGTTAAAATATTGATGTGTATACATAATTAGTAATTTGAGATAGGATTATTAATTGTGTTAGATGTTGGTGTCTCGTCCTGTTGGGCATGGCGCGATTTATTATTAATATTTGTGTTCGAAAAGCTTTCTAATGACTCAAGTAAACGTGAAACCACAACAAAACAAAAACCATACGAGTGTGAAATTGGAGATTTCTCTTATGTGTTCA
>JARLTB010000060.1:15797500-15817500 GCA_030141615.1 Unio pictorum | reverse complement strand
TGTCTTCTATCAGCAAAGATAACATCCTCGTTATTGGTAGTTCTATTTTACATGGAATTAGCAACAGAGGACTGAGGCACTGTGTTAGAAAGCATGCCATTTGAGGTGCCAAAATACAGACAATACTGGAAGATATAAAAATATATGATCTCTCCAAGTTTACTAAAAAGTACTCAATATTGGAGGGAACAATGCCAGTGAAGGGACCGATCTATAACTTTTTGAAGAACTCTATGTCCAATTACTTAATTATATTCATAAGCAAAATCAAAGCTGTCAGGTTGCATTGTGTGAAATGGCCCCCAAGGGAGATTGTGATGTGTTAGATATCAATGAGGTCATCCGAAGGCTGGCAAGTGAAAGGAAGTGATATTGTTTATAATTACATGAGTTTCCTGGATGAACAGGGACAAGTGATGCAAACATCTATTTGGAAAAAGAGATAAGATCCACCTGTCTACCAAAGGGGTGAAAAAGCTGGCAAAAACTATAAATGCAGTCATTCATGTAGTCTGGTCTTACAGTCACATTACAAAGTTCATCCTTCCCCATAAACGCAATGTAGGTCAAAACAACATCAGACAATATGGTCAGCCATATCAATACAGGCAGTACACTATGGGATGTGATTACTGTGGTGAGATCAAACATTCACCACAGAAATGCAGGCACAGACAGCCAATACATTGCCATCAGTTTGGTAGCTTTGGACACAAAGACAAAACTCACACTAGATTTATGGAATAGGAAAAGGGAAATGAAGCCATCACAATTCCACATGAAGACTCTATTCAGCGGGATGACCAATTTATATATCAAGGACTGTTATATACACTGGGCATCCCTTGTCAAAACAGATTTGATCTCCTTGGTGATGCATGTTCTGAATATGGAACCTTACAAGCTACTTGTACACATTCCAACAGGAACGAAAAATCAGATTTATACAATGATTATAAAAGTAGAAAATGGAGTTGTAGAAAAATTTTAGAACAACTAATTTTTTTATACAGTAATGATAGTTGTAATGATGATCACTGTGAACATAGTTTTAATACTTTCAATATCTCCATGAGTGCCTCTAATAACATTGATATTAGTCTCTTGAATTTAGGAGTTTCTAGCAAAGGTTTACGCATAGGTCATTTAAATATTCAGGATTTTCAAGGAAAGATTGATCAAGTGAAGTTACTGTTAACCTCTCCAAATAATAATATCCATTTATTTGGACTCTCGGAAACAATGTTAACAGAAAATCAGGGTGAAAATTTCTTATATATTAATGGCTATGAACAACCTTATCGTAAGGATAGGAAAGTAGGCGGTGGCAGGCTCCTTGTGTATGTTAAAACCGGTACTATTTGTAAAAGACGGGAAGACCTAGAAATACAGGAAATAGAATCAATTTGGCTATAGATCACTCCAGAAAAAGCAAAGCCCTATTTAGTAGGTTTTGTGTATAGACCCCCATCATCACATACTGATTGGTGTGAATATTTTGAACTTCAAGTAGATAAAATTTCAAATGAAGTGAAAGAATTTTACATTCTAGGTGTTATAAATAGAGACCTTCTCAATGATCATATAAAAGGGAATCGGATGAAATTTATTGATTCGTTAGGTATGGAGTAACTAATAAATGAACCCACCAGAGTAACATCTACATCTTAAACACTTATAGATCATATTTATACCAATAATAAAAAAAGTTTTGGAAGTAATGATTCCAAAGATTGGTATAAGTAATCACTTTCCAATTTTTCTAACACGTAAAGTCAATGGCAAATCAACAAAAATTAATATCCATAAATCCATTACTTATAAGTCCTTTAAAAACTTTGATACTGTTAAATTCCTAGAAGATCTAAAACAGATTCCATGGAATACAGTCTAAATCATTGAGGATATTGATGATGGTTTAAATGCTTGGACAGATCTTTTCAATAGTATAGTTGACAAGCATGCCCCTTTAAAAACACACAGGATAAAGAAAGACCATCAGCCAGGCTGGATCTCCCCAGAAAGTTTAGAATCAATAAAGCAACGAGACCAACTAAAATCAGTAGGAAATCAAACCGAATATAGTGTTTGGAGGAATAAAGTTCATAAAATGAAGCATCAAGCCAAACAAGCGCACTACAAAAAAGTGTTGGATGAAAACCAAAATAACCCGAAAGCTATCTGGAAAGTGTTTACGGGTTTTGGTGCGGGCAAATGTAAGCGTAAAGCTGAAATTTTATTCCTCAATCATGAGGGCATTTATACTGATAATCCAAGGACATCTTAGATATTTTTAACAACATTTTTGTTCAGATTGCTGAAAAACTTAAAGAACCCAGAACTTCATATGATTATCTTTAACTCAAACATTTTTGTGCTAAAAAACTACAAAACAATATAAAATTTGAAATTCATGAAATGAGTCCAGAATTTGTGTTTTGAAATATTTTAAAACCATCGATGTTTGTAAAACTACAGGCCTTGATATGATTGGACCATGGCTACTAAAAGTGGCTGCACCTGCAATTGTAGAGAGTATATCATTCATTTGTAATGAAAGTATTAGGTCTAATAAATTTCCACAAACATGGAAAACTGCCAAGGTTATACCATTGCATAAAGCAGGAACAAAAGATGATGTAAATAACAACAGACCCATCTCTATCCTTCCTTGTCTCACCAAATTACAAGAAAAACATGTACATGATTCTTTTCTCAACTCTTTAAACACTTATGATCTTATTCATGAAAATAAGTCTGGCTTTCGCCAGAATCCCTCCTGTCAAACTGCACTTGTATCTTTGATTGATAAATGGCTGAAAGCGTTTGATCAAGGAGAAATGGTAGGCACTATTATGGTTGATTTCGTAAAGCTTTTTATTTTGTAGACCATGAAAATTTACTTGAACAACTAAATATTTATGAATGCAGTGAAAACTCCTTAAACTGGTTTTTACTTCTTACTTAACCGACAGAATTCAAAAAGTATCTTTAAATGGTCAACTTTCTGTAAGCAAAAGAAATAATTTTGGAGTACCACAAGTCTCTATCCTTGGACCTCTGTTATTCATTCTATTTATCAACGATTTACCTCTTAAGATTAGAACTTCAATTTCTTCCACTGACCTCTATGCAGATGATACTACACTGGCTGAGATTGGTAAAACCAAAACGGTACTTGAAAATAACTTACAAGATGCTCTCAACAGACTTCAAATATGGTGCAAGGAAAACGATATGATCATAAATACAGAAAATACGAAAGCCCTCCTAGTTACAACAACAAAAACGAGCAACACTAGATAGTGACAAACTTTTTTTAACAATGTGAGCCTTAATATGACCTCTTAAGATAGAATTCTTGGTGTATTCGTAGATAACAATTTTACTTGGTCTCTTCACATCAAACACATTTCAAAAAAGATAAATTCTTATCTTTGGCTACTGAGAAAAATCAAAGCAGACTCTTCTCTTCAGTATAGGGTCATCTTTTATAAAAGTTATATTCAGCCATATCTGGACTACTGTAATGTAATTTGGGGTAATACCTCTAATTCAAACATAACGACAATTATACGGCTCCAAAATAGGGCTTGCCATTTAATTCAAGATCAATGTATAGATAATTTTCAGGATGCAATGAATAATATAAAAGTTTTAACAATACATGAAAGAATATTTCTTAGAAAAGCCAAATTGATATATAAAAGTATACATAAAATCCATTCCTGTCTATCTAAGCAATATCTTTCACCAAAGAGATGCTGATGGTACTCCAAATTTAAGGTCAATAAGAAGAAAAATTACATTATACATAGGCCAAAGAAGGAATTGTTTTTTGAAACAAAGTTTTCAATATATTGGTCCAGTAGCATGGAACAATATTCCCAGCGACATAAGGCAAGCTCCTAGCATTTCTTTTTTTCATAATCAATGTCTTAAATGGATGAAATCTTTAGAAAATTGAACAGTGCTAGTACCAAAAAAATTACTGCCTGCTTGTCTGTAATTTTGCATCATTTTCAAAGCTGAATGTTTCAACGCAGAATGATATTTTATGTTTTTGTTTATGTTTATGTTTTTTTGACAGATGCCTGTGCATGTGTTCCAGGCTTGATACTATGAAATTTAAAATTCCTTTATTATTTAGTGTTGAGCCAGACTCTTCACATCATGTTGTATATATTGTACATAACAGATAGATGGACTCAAGGTAGATTAGTTCTGTAACTAATTGAGTTACCTTCTCTAAATAAAGTCTTTATTATTATTATTATTATTATTATTATTATTATTATTATTATTATTATTATTATCGCCATATCGATTGGGAATATTAATAACAAAGTAACTTTATCAGCAAGAACATAGGATAGTAGTTCAAAAATGTAGAAAATAGGTATTAGCCAACCTTTAGCGTGCTCTATGTGTTAGTAGTGTCACTCCGGTACTTCATACAATGCTCTGCAATGGGTTTATATCACGTTTTGAAGGATAACAAATATGTTTTAAATGCACATCTAAAAAATGAAAATCTAAAGGGCACTGTGTTCACAAAATGAATCAAATCTATCTCCCATTCAAAATTAATAGCTAGTGGCAATGAATCTTTTTCTCAATCTGAAATTTGCATGCAGGCAGAGGCGTAGCAAGGGTGTTTGGAGCCCGGTAACAAGATTTATATTTACGCCCCCACCCCACAAAAAAATTCATAGCCCATTTTGGCGACCCACTAATCTGGCCCCTCTGCCCCCCCCCCCTTCCCAGCTACACCTCTACATGCAACACAAAAACGGGGTAATCTGAACACTTAATGCAATTAAACATCTTCAACGTGCAGCGGTGTGAATTCCTTATGACTCATTGTCCAATGGATTTGCGTCGCTAACAGTAACAAAAGCAGAACTGAAATTTCCCTCTAAATCGTGTTGAACAAGCATTAAGATCGTATATTATTGGTTTATCTTCATCGCATATATATATATATATATATATATATATACATATATATATATATATATATATATATATATATATATATATATATATATATATATATATATATATATATATATATATATATATATATATATTGTTCTCTTTTTTTAAAATCTTAATTTGAAATGGTTCTGGTTCTTCCACATTATGGGGCCTTTGCTCATCCGAAATTCCCCTAATGACAGTATGGGTTATATCCTTTACGGTATAATTATATACCCTACATATCCCATTGGGTTTACTGTGTCAAGCTTGTTGATATATCCTAGATTTGTTACTTTAATAGCTATCGTTATCTCTGTTGAACTTGGAAAGTTTTCCCTAGGTATTCTCGACGCATTTAAGAACTGCGCTCCTTCTTTGTACAGGTTGTGTAAATATACTCAGTCCTCGTGTTCAACAATTTTGACCTTGAAAAACTGTTCAATGTACCTTATCCCCTTCGTATTTTCTTTCCTTCGCCATGCTATTTTTCTTTTACCATACAATATGTTATATCCTCATAGTCCCATCGCCTTTTCTTCTTGTGCATCCTATCTCCAGATCGTGGGACCTTTGCTCCCTCTTGCTGGTTTAGGTGGCATTATCCTGTATAACATAATGTACATAATATAAAAAAACGGGATATGAAAAAGGAATATAAAAGTGACACTTCATAAAGGGATTGAGACATAATAGTTATAGATGTATATAAAGGGAGAGATATATTATTAGAGCAGACAACTATGTCAGAGAACCATGTAACTAAACTGTTGTGTAGAGGTGGACATAACTTTAGTATTTGTCCATCTGGATATAAACAATAGTGTGTAAAAATCACTTAAATAAGAATATCACTGAACATACGTCACTCTGAAGCCGGAAGAAGAAAAACTCAGGTCTCACTAGTATCTTACGACAAAGCCTGACAATGTTTATATATGACCCTTGTATCTTACAACAAACCCTGACAATATTTATATATTATTGTAGTATCTTACAAAAAATCCTGACAATGTTTATATATGACACTATTATATTTACAACCAAGCCTGACAAAGTTTATGTAGGATTAAACTAGTATCTTACAACAAATCCTGACAAAGTTTATATCTGACACTAGTATCTTACAACAAAGCCTGACATTCTTTATATATGACACTAGTATCTTACAACAAAGCCTGACATTGTTTATATATGACACTATTATATTTACAATCAAGCCTAAAAGGTTTGTATCTGACACTATTATCTTACAACAAAGCCTGACAATGTTTATATATGACACTAATATCTTACAACAAAGCCTGACAAAGTTTATGTAGGATTAAACTAGTATCTTACAACAAAGCCTGATATTGTTTATATATGACACTAGTATCTTGCAACAAAGCATGACAATGTTTCTATAAGATGACATGCTGTCTTATTTGCAAAACCAGGCAACATTAAAATGAGATGGCATGAGGCTCTTACAGAAAAGCATGATAATATTTATATAAGATGAGAGCAGTATTATCGTAAAACAAAGTCTGACAATGTTTATATTCTTAGGAGTTTATTAAGACTTGATTAAATCTAGTAACGGTGGCCATATTATCAAGGTCAATATTGGTATTTTTTCACATCCCTAATGTGATGCAGTTTACAAGAACCGACCTAATGAAAATTAGTTTCAAAATAAGCCAAAAAATTCAGCTAAAAAAAGTATATTTCATGAATATAAATTATTTTAGATTTTTTACTAAATTATCTATGAATTTTCAAGATCTATAAATAATATAGAAGCTTTGATTAGATTTCAGATAAAGCATGAAATAAGTCATTTTCCTTAATTTCCGTTTTCGTATTGGGTTTCTCAATTTTATAATGTATATCTTTGAGAAAATGTAAAAATGTGTCCTCTGCATACTCTTTTAATAATACCTTTTTGATGCTAAGAAAAACAATGGATATGCTATATACAAACCTTTCACCTTTTAGACAAGTTAAAAATGCATACAGAAACTTACATTTTCGTAGCGCAATTCATCAATTTAGTATCAACAGTACCATACTTATTACTATTACGTAGATGGCATTTTTCCAGGTTGAAAATACCCTGACTGTATCAGCTATATTTGTCCTCCCATTAGTATGAAACAGATCATTCCAGAACACTTCATAACCCCTAAGATACCTTATTTGTTTGATGTCGGCTTCCATTTCCTTGTGGAGAAGATTATCATCACTTCTGAAGATAAGCAAATTACTTTTTATGTATCTATTACCAACTAAGGAAGACCTTAGGTAAAGCCCCAGAGAAGGGTGGCATTCCAGCAGAAGTCATCAAATGTGGTTGCATTGTGCTGCTCACAAACCTACACAACCTCCTTTGCCAGTGATGGGATGATGGTGCAGTGCATCAGGACATGAGAGATGCCAACATCGTAACCTTGTACAAGAACAAAGGCGACAGAAGTGACTGCACAAATACAGGGACATACCCCTTCTTAGCTTCGTGGGCAAAGTCATCGCATGCGTCATCCTGAACAGACTGCAGATGCTTGCTGACAAAATATATCCAGAGTCACAGTGTGAGTTTAGCACTGAGAGATCCACTATCAACATGATCTTCTCGATATTGTCAGCAGAGATGGATTCTTTACTATCCTGGTGAAAATAGGATGCCCTCCAATGCTGCCAAGCATGATCCAATTCTTTCACGATGACTTGAAAGGCACAGTGCAGTATGGTGACTCAATGTCTGACTCCTTCAACATCCTCAGCAGAGTGAAACAGAGTTGCATCATAGCCCCCACCCTCTTTGGCATCTTGTTTGCTCTCCTGCTCAAGCATGCCTTTGGTATGTCCACAGAAGGAGTTTATCTGCATACTCGATCAGACGACAAATTGTTTAACTTGTCATGACTAAAGGCAAAGAGCACAGTGTGTGAAGCATCCATCAGGGATATGCTATTCACATATGACGCCGCTCTAGCCACACACACAAAAGCTGAGTTACAGCACGTGATGGATCACTTTGCTAATGCATGCAATGATTTTTGGCTGCCCATCAGACTAAATAAAACAAATGTGATGGCTCAGAATGCATACTCCCCAAGCATTATCATGAACAACTATGAAATTGGACTAGTGAGCCAGTTCACTTACCTTGGTTCTTCCATCACCAACAACTTATTGCTCGATGCTGAGCTCAACAAGCAGGCCCGCACCTAGGAAATTCTGGGCCCCAGGCAGCTGACAGAGTTCGTGCCCCTTTCGTGTTTCAAATATGTGCGTATATTTTAAAACGCGGGCCCCTATCTAGCTCGGGTCCCTGACAAGTGCCATCGTTGTCCCCCCCCCCCTAGGTGCGGGCCTGCAACAAGCATATACGAAAGGCATCAACAACCTCTCCAGGTTGTTGCAAAGAGTTTGTAACAACAGTATGCAGACCCTGAACACTAGGATATCCATGTAATGTGCCTGTGTAGCACTCTTCTGTATGCCAGTGAAACCTGACTCTGTACAGCTCACAAGAGAAAAGATTGATCGCCTTACACATGTGATGTCTCTGACTCATACTCGGGATCACTTGGAGTGATCGAGTAACAAACAACGAGATGCTTGAACGTGCTAAGATTCCCAACATGGTCACTCTCCTCTGCCAATGTTGCGTCTTCTGACTGGGCCATGTACGTCAGATGGATGATGGAGAAATCCACAAAGACCTTCTTTATTCAGAACTTCTTTATTCGGAACTTGCTTTTGGCAAAAGATCAATCGGATGGCCACACCTCCACTTCAAGAATGTCTGCTGCAAGCATGACATAAAAGCCTTTGACATCGAAGTCAACATCGGGGTGGGTAGAGTTTGCTCTAGACAGACCCAGGTGGCAACTATCTCTGATCACTGGTTTAAAAACTGGTGAGGACAAACTACGCTTCCTAGCTGATGAAAAGCGATCTCTGAGAAAGAAGAAGCAGCTCCAACACAAACCAGACTCATCTTTCAAAATGCAGCAAGTACTGCCACAGCCGTGTCGGGCTACATAGCCACTGCAGATGCTGCACAGCCACTAACCGGGACATCTGTCATGGGCGCATATCCATTGTCTGTCGAGTCTAATGTTAGCAATATCTTCTAAGAGCACATTAGTGCACATTAATACATATTTATGCACACCAGTTCACATTAGTAAACACTAATACACATTATTACACATTAATACGCATTAGTACAAATCAGTATATATAAGTACACATCAATACACATTAATACACTGTAGTACACATTAATACAGGGGGCCCCGAGTGACGGGGGGGGTCTAAAGCGATCTCCGTTATGGATAACTGCCATATCCCCTATGCGTCGTTTCGAATCACAGATTCAACTAATATGGGTATGTGAGAAAGCTTGCCAGTAGCTTCTCGTGGGTTGGTTGTTCTTTCTGGGGGTTTCCTGGGTTCTTACTCCACCATTAATACTGGCCGCCATGTTTAGCCTATCTTTTGCTGAAACATGGCGTAAAATCCTACAACAACAACATTGATACACATTAGTTCACATTGGTTTTCATTAATACCCTGATCAAATTGCTTTTAAATCAGTGTATTAAGCTCCCACTTGCTCTTGAATTATTTGAATTTGAAAATCTTTGCATGTTGTATGCTATTTGCTTTTATCCTTCTTTATTACATTAACATTAGTGATTAGAAGAAAAAATTAAATTTGATTGTGCCTTTTTTCATTCTTGGGTATTGGGTGAACTTTCCTTATCTTGTCATAATTGTGACTACAAATTCATGTTGATTCATATTATTCTTCATTACAAATCATTTTAATTCACATTACTTTGGTAACAAAGAATGCACAAACCATTTTCCTTCATATTATGTACCCAGTTTTTGAACACAGACTCCATTTCAAAGTTAGTGTCAAATAGCCAGATTAGGGAGTTAGACTAGATCCCACATTATATATTATTTATCTAAATCTCTATGAGGTGTGGCCTTCAACTACAAGATATCGAGTTGTCCTTTTCCTACATGCCTTGGATTTCTGGATGGACCATGACCAGATGGTAGTGAGGTCATTGGTGTGGGCTGTGGATATACATATCATATTGATATTGGATAAATCAATAGGACAGGAATGGATATTTTCCAAGCTCTCTAGGGTGGTGGATAGCCATCTACTGCCTTCTGAGTCTACTGCTAATAACAGTCCATCAGATACCCTAGAGGAGTAACTGGTTTGAACTAATGTTTCCCCATGTCCTGATTGACATTAAGTTGGTTACTTATTCCTTATTCCTTATTCCCGATTGAATAAGGAATAAGTAACCAGTTACCGATTAAAGAAGGAATAAGTAACCAGTCACTTATTCCCGATTCAGCTTTGTTCTACATGCATTTGGTAGTAGTTTAAACAAACAATCAAACAACATCAGCATCCGTTTTAGTCAATAACGACCTTGCTTCTTTTATATATACTAGCAACGTCAACGCGTATTTGTACGTATATTTGCGACTACCAGTTTTGATAGTATCCTGTGGTAAAATATCAGCCTGATAAACTTCATCAGGAGTGCTGACATCACAATATGCGTGCTGAAATCGTTTAGATGGTGGTAGATAAATTTGCCATATTGCCTCTCGTACTAACCATTTTGCAACAACAGAACCTTAACATTTGCAGCATCGTCGAGTTTCCTAAAAGCTGCTCGACCCCTTCAATATCATCTTGGGATATAATACATCGATTTCATTATTTTATAATCGGTTGATTAATCACCAGCTCCGAATAATACTTTACCTTTCATCGCTGATCTTTCTAATCAATCAGCTAATGATTCTCTCAAATATTGTATCTTTTATGAAAAATTAATGCGTGAATGTATATCACATCTGCAGTATGTCGTTGTTCTAAATCTTGACTTTAATAACACTACACTGTAAATATGACACACTTTATCAATTTGGGTGGCTAGATTTGTATGTATAGGTCTCATCAGCGTACAATTGGTTAGGCACTGGATGGTGATATATGACACTTGAGAGCGGCTGAGTGTATAAAATGAGCGGAACTGGTCCAAGAACACAACAACATGATTCAATTGGGCTGGAGTGTTATTCATTTTGCAGATACAATTTGTGTCCTGTTGACTAAGTAGGACCTGAACCACAGTAAGGCTGTATTGTGAATGCAAAATACATCTACATGCTGGAAACGGTGAAGTAATATATCATGATCTGTTGAGTCAAATGCTGCAGACAAATCAAGGAAGGTGAGGACTGTAATCTTTCCGCTATCCAAAGCAGAGAGAATGTCATTAGATACTTTCAGAAGGATAGTTTCAGTACTGTGGTAAGAGAGATATGCAGACTGTACGTTGGCAAAAAGACTGTTTGAATTCAGATGAGATACAAGTTGGGTTAGAACAACTTTTACTAAGATTTGTTATATGAACAGGTGATTAGAAACTGGGCAGTAGTTCTTTAAATCGTTATGGTTGCGTGTTGGTTTCTTCAGCAGAGTCTTTACAATGGCAGTTTTGAAAAATGATGGCAATTCCCAGATGATAGAGAGGTATTAATAACATCAGTTAGTGAAGGCAATATTGGATCTAAGCACTCAAGCAGCAGTGGTGATTGAATTGGATCAAGATCATATGATATGTGTGCACTCTTCATGACAATTGTCCGTACTAAATCCATCGAGACAGGATCAAATTCTGCTAACGGTTGTCGCTAAAATTATGTATCGCAACTGTGTGGGTACAAGGAGTCAATTGAAATTGTGTTATCAAGCTTATCTCTAATGGTTTGTACCTTGTCACGGAAGAAATTTTCAAACAGGTTAGGACGGTCTACTGGTGAGAACATTTTGTTATTCTTCGCTGTAAGAACTCCCCCAACCACTTGCCTCCTTTTTTAAACTGGCTATCACTTGCTTTGTTATCATAGTACCTTTTGTATCTTACGCTGACTTTGCTGCACAATTGTATATGATATTCTAACCTTTCTTGAAAATCTAACACATAAAGATATGTACTCTTTACCTCACTATCATCTACTTTTCCAGCCCATAACTCTTTGAGAATCTTCATGGGACCGTAAATTATTCTGCCATACAATACCTCAAAAGGTGTAAGCCCCAAACTTTCTTGTCCAACCTCCCGGTATGCAAATAACATTGCATTTGTGTATTTTCCCCAATCTCTTGATCGTTCAGAACATACTCGTTTCAACATTTTTTGAATTTCTGACATTATCCGTTACAAATATATTTGTACGGTGTTGTCTTGATTTGCGTTAGAAACAACATTCTGTTAACTTCAGACATAAATCCTAAGTAAACTTTACGAAACACTTATTCTACTGAAAATATCAACTAATGCCTCAGCTACTCTTTCTGTCTCCATTCTTGGTAATGATTTGCGTCATGGGATCAATCAGACCTACGACATATAATGATACCCTTTTAAAAGGCGTATCGATGAGAGGCATCTGACCCAAATCTACTTAGTAGCTCGCCCCTTGTCAATGGTTTTCATAAATAGTTTCCTCAGCTCTTACGGACCTAACAGCTAATAAGATCCATCACCGTTACTTGCTGATAAGTTTCGGTAAATCATATTTTCTGCAATACATGAGCTAGCTTGACCACCTCCTCTACACTTTTGCCGCTCTCTCATTCACTCGCTTTCTATTCAACTCCAGACAACTGTCTTCTGCTTCACGAAGAAATCAATTTTAGCAATATCTAACCGCCTGAGCAAATATACCAAACTGCGATTCAACAACACCTTCTACATTCCCAATAATCACATAACGTATCGAGTTCTCTAGGCAAAGAGCCTCTGAACTTCCCACAACATAATGACAATCATTATTTACATAAGTCACTTTCAATCCATGCTTACTTCCATCTACATATCAACAAACCCATGTGTTATCCAAGTACTTTTGGGGTTTCACTAAGCTGAAGTTAACAGTGACACCGGTACAACTATTGTCCCTCAAAACCACAACTCACGACCATTTACAATTCCTGCCTTAGTAAGAACAATTTCATTTATGTCACTCAAAGTACTTAACACCTCCGTCTTCCTTTCAACAACAAAGCTGCAAATACTCTCTGTTCTCTGCATATTCCCCCTTCCACGACATATAGCTATACCAAAATCATGGCCTCTACCCCTATAACTATCCCTTTCCTGCACCGGGTCCCTTCTATTCTGTAAAGTAGGTTAAGCTTTCCAACTTTCATCTGTCTGAATATATGTCACGTGATACCGCACTAGTTCTAGACTGTTTACCTTTCAACCTACAATTCTCCACTGTTTACCCTAGCTTACCACACTAGTTACACTTGATCACTGATCAGTACCTCTGACTACCTTCAGTTACCTTATTTGACTTCAGTTACTTTCTTTGACTTCAGTTACCTTCTTTGAGTTGGAATTCTGAGAATTAGTATGTGGTACACTGAGTTTAGAGACCTTCCCCCTACTGAGTCTCAAACACCTGTTTTGGACCTTCCCGAATTTTTGCTTTCGCATCCGCCACTTCAGCCATAGACAGCTAACTAATGTCATTGATTATAAATTTTCTCTAATCATAATCAACTAACTAATGCTTTTGATTACATATTTTCTATAATCTTAATCAACTAAATGATGCTACTGATTATAAATTTTCCCTAATCTTAATCAACTAACTAATGCTATTGATTATTCCGTGCAAATTACATTAAGGTGTATCAACACAAAAAAAGAGTAATTTTTACTCAACAAAGTTTACACGCTTATGAAACTGAGAGTAGACATGCGTTATGTAGTACGTGCAATAGCATTTTCCCTACAAAGGATAGTGTTACTGGCTCTCCCCAGAAACACTTCGGCAGCTCTGTCTTCTCCTGTCTGTTCGCCTGTGTGTTCTCCTGTCTGTTTCCCTGTCATGCCACCCAAAACTACTCACAAATGCAACAAAAGATATGAAACCACGAGGATTCGTTACAATATAATAATAAAAGCTACAGCTTGTTTATCTTTATTTCTCTAATAGGACGTTGCATCCCACTTTTGACACCACTGCCACAGAATAAACAAATAGATGATTGGAATGCTACTAATAGTGAACATCTAAGACAATACTCACAAAAAGTAAAATAATTTAATTAGATGATAATGATGAATTTTAATTTTAAAATACTCATAACACACAAAAAAACTGACAATAAACCGTTCCTAAATATTGTCAATTCTTCAACTTCTTAAGAGCACTTTATGTTCACTGGTAGTTTTCCACTGACTTCTTATTCACTGAATAAACTCGCCGTACATTGGCTTCTCTACTACATAGATAGCCTGCCAATGACTTCATCATTGTGTAGATGTGCCTTCCTATGATATCTCCAATGTGTAGTGAATTATATAGAGTACTTCCTGTGACTGGATCCCCCATGTCCCGACGTTCTTTGGACGCCCCGTGTTTGTCCGCCCTTGTGGCAGGTTTCTATTGCTAGCACGACTCCGCTTGACAGCCTCTCAAACTGGCCTTAACTAAGTGATTCACTGACGTTCTCCCGTGTCCACCTGTTATTAGAACCTCACGGGTTTGTCCTCCCTTTTGGCAGGATTCCCTGGCTAGCACAATATCCCGTTAGCAATCTCAACCTGGCCTTATCTATCCAGGGTTGGAACTGGCCTGTTCCTAGTATGTGCATGTCCCCGAGCAGCTAGCAATGTGCGCGGGACCACAATCAAACAAAATACATTGACTTAAAGCTTGGGGCCCAAGGCCGTTGCTTCGTTTGCCTTGCCTTAGGGCCGGGCCTGGGTTGGAAGCGGCTACTAATCGAAGGTCGTTTTGAGTCATATAGTATAAGGTTGAATATGTATATTATACTGAGTAAACTATATACAGTGTCTTCGTACTCTGTTTTATTCAGGTGCTCTCTTTATGTCACGTCTACAATTACTTTTATCTCTCTACACTAAATGAATGCAAACATTGTATGCGTGCAAGACACTGAAAATATTAAATATTTACGTTGCAGCTGACCTATACGAGCAGATTATAATAACAAAACATAGTATATTCAACTTACTAGCTTTGCATACTACAATATGAATTACAATCAGTATTCTTGATAAAAATATGAGTCTGTCAGTTATAAACAATTACTTATAATAACGATTGTTATACGTAAGTAGTGAAAATAATCTACTAGAATAAGTTATAATGAATAAGATAGAATCCTCAAAACACTACTCCAAAATGTATAAATATTAAAAGAAAAAAAAACATCTTATAACACCCACGGGAAGACAGAGAAAACACTGCACTAAAATACAAACATTTTTCGGAAAACGAAGGTGTTCCTCGAAAACTTAAACCAGCTATATATCTATATGCTGGGGAGAGTTGAAGAGGATCAACACCACCACCACCACCCCCACCCTCCCCCACACCCCGTTCTATAAAAACAAAATAATAATAAAAAGCTTTAGCCCCCAACTGTATCAGAGGTGTAGCTGGGAGTTGGGGAGCAGTGGGATACAGATGCCTGTTGTCAGACTAGTGGGGGCGCCAAAATGGGTTTTAAAATAGGTTCTATGTGGAATTTTTGTGATGTGACCGTAAACACTATGCAACTATGCATTCGTTTTTTCGTCTCTTTAATAGCCATTGGCGTTACATTGGGTGATGGTGATTTGATTTTATTGATGAAAATGATGGGTTTCAGAGTTGAGGAGGGAGCGTAAAAATTAATCTTGTCCCCGGGCTCCAAATACTCTAGCTACCCCACTGAATAGTATAATTCCCAGTTGAAGCAGTGAATGGAAATTATAAATGAAGGGTGTAGTAAGAGACGAAACAGAAACAGAAGGGAAGATGACAAAGATAAAAAGGGAAAGATAACACAAGAGAGATGAAGACGAAGGGAACAAAGAATGGGAGAGACGACGCAAAGTATAACTGCAGCGGGAGACACAACTACCTACAGTAGCTAAAGCGTAGAGGGCAAAATAGAGGAATAGGGGAAGACAAGGGGTTGAAAAAGAATATGCTGACAGAAAGAGACAAAGGGAAAACTACAAAAGAAACAAGAATAAATACTCCTTCTTAGGATTATAACAAATAAAAGGAATATTGCTACACACACAAGTATGAAAATACCACAATAAATCCCACAAAAGACAAATATAGCAATCATAAGTATAGAATACACATAGCAGAACAACAAGGAACACATATGTAGCATACATACTGTATAGCACACACATTTGTATCATATACACTTATAACACACCTCTATCTATAACATACATACTGTATACCACACACATTTGTAGCATATACACTTATAACACACACCTATAATATAGCATACATACTGTATAATACATACCTATCTATAGCATACATTCTGTATAACACACCTATCTATAGCATACATACTATATAACACACCTATCTATAGCATACATACTGTGTAGCACACAAATCTATAGCATACATTCTGTGTAGCACACACATTTATAGCATACATACTGTATAGTACACACATTTATAGCGTACATACTGTATAGTACACACATATAAAACATACATACTATATAGTACACACATCTATAGCATACATACTGTATAACACACACCTATATGTAATATACATACTGTATAACATATATCTATATATAGCATACATACTGTGTAGCACACACATCTATAGCATACATTCTGTGAAGCACACACATTTATAGCATACATACTGTATAGTACACACATATATAGCATACATACTGTATAGTACACACATATATAACATACATACTGTGTAGTACATATATATATAACATACATACTTTATAGTACACACATTTATAGCATACATACTGTATAGTACACACATATAACATAAACATAAATGAAAATAATACAAATTACTTTTAAAAGAGAACACCTGTCCTCCATTTATACCATAACATACATGAACAAATTTTTTCAAGCATTCATTCATAAGGTATCAATTTTACCTTCGAAAGCCGTCTTCAGACTAGAACTGGATGGCCTTAAAATAAACCTGGTTGCCAATTTGCTTAATCTAATAAGAAATAATGTGGCAAAACCCAATTAAGATCACAAAAATCAATCTGCTACTTGTAATAAATTCTCTAAAGCCCTTATAGGGAAAGTAAAACAAGTCCACACAGAACACAAAGCCACTGACTATTTAGTTAGATCATTTTCAACTTTAAAACATTTTATTCGGATATATGACTATCACATCTTTCGCGCTAAGATAAGGGCCGCCCACAAAATAGAAGCAACTAGGCATAACTTTTACAAAACGTAGAAAAATGGCACCTGGTGGGCAGGGTCAAGTAGAAAATATGAAGGAATAGAGGTGTTTGTCTGTGTCTGTGTTTTTCTGTCAGTCTGTAAATATTAGCGTAACTTGAACATTTTTTTAATAATACCGTTACGAAGTCTGCAGCATAGCAGTTGATAGTGATGTCTGCATAGCAGTTGATAGTGATGTCTGCATAGCAGTTGATAGTGATGTCTGCATAGCAGTTGATAGTGATGTCTAGACACGGGGCATCATGCCGCAGACTTATAACATCATGTCACACCCATACAGATTAGACTGACATAAGCCGACCAGTTGTAACA
Source organism: Unio pictorum (assembly GCA_030141615.1). Lineage (NCBI taxonomy): Eukaryota > Metazoa > Mollusca > Bivalvia > Unionida > Unionidae > Unio > Unio pictorum. The sequence continues at coordinate 15,799,851 of JARLTB010000060.1, read as the reverse complement.
CTTACTCTTAATGCTGAATGCCAAGCAATACAACTGTCTGTGCCATTTTTATAAGTCTTTGCTATGACATATTCCGATTGACATCAAGTTGTTTACTTATTCCTTATTCCTTATTCCCGATTGAATAAGAAATAAGTAACCAGTTACCGATTGAATAAGGAATAAGTAACCAGTTACTTATTCCCGATTCAACTTTTTCTACATGCATTTGGTTACTTATTCCTTATTCACATTCAGTTGGTTTTCATTCTTTATTCACAGTTCCATAATTAATTGGTTATATCTTACTTATTGAAGATTAAAAGTCCTTCATCGCATGCATTGGTGTTTGTCTAACCCAGTTAGATAAATAATTGATGTCAGCTATAATGCTGACTAGAGACAAATCACCGACTGTGTGGAGGAAGGGGTTAGGGTATTGATGTGTATACATAATTAGTAATTTGAGATAGGATTACTAGTTGTGTTGGATGTTGGTGTCTCGTCCTGTTGGGCATGGCGCGATTTATTATTAATATTTGTGTTCGAAAAGCTTTCTAATGACTCAAGTAAACGTGAAACCACAACAAAACAAAAACCATACGAGTGTGAAATTGGAGATTTCTCTTATGTGTTCATAATGTGCTTAGAGAAATCTTCGGGTTTAAAAAGCCTTCAGATGACATCGACTGTTGTCTTGAAGTCCGTGGAACTGGGTAAACAAGCATACGGGTAGGTGTATGAAACATTCTCAGTGTGAGTCAAATCCAATAATACTTAGCGTGAATTAAACCCGTACCTCAACGATTTCGATTGCAAGTTCTGCTGGATATTTTATATTCATGAATCTGTTCCAACATAAGCCAAATTTATTTAATAAATTTGTTTAACCGATTGCCAAACATTGGGGCTACATTAAGGGGGTGGTGGTGAGGGTGGATACAGCACATACGGCACGACAATAATATCTTACTTATACAGGTAGGCCAATACTTCTCTTTAATACGTTTTGACAAGTGACGTTTCACAGATATTTTATCTCTAAGTGATATTGTCGAGCCAGTAAAGAAGTCCTGATGAATGTCATCGAGAGGAATTAGCCATAAAAAATGGGCAATCTGTGGGGACCGGGTATGAAAAAGATCCACAATTTGGATCGATCAAATAGATTGTAATTATTGGACCCCTAACTACAATATAAATATTATGCAGTTAGGTATTTAACCAAATACAGAAAACGTTTTTTAAAAAAATCGTGTAGCCGATTTTTTGAAATCCATAGATTAATATAATGTAATAAATTTGGAGAATGCGCATTGGATAGCGCCCCGTTATTAGCAATTCTTAGACTTATGTGATTATTGGGATTCTGCGCCATGAAAATATTCCTAGTGCGAAATAATTCACCAATTACTAGGGGCAAACGTCACGGAGTCGAGTGTTAGTAAGTCAGAATCATGCCATGGTTCGCTAGTAGTGAATTTAGGTTTCATGCGAATGACTGTCCCTGGTGAAACATAGTCCATATTAACATCTAATGGCGTAGAATAGAAGTGTAGCGAAGATGGCAATCTATATAGTAGAAAAGAAGTAAATTACACAATGGAATCAATAAGTAGGAACTGGGCAGATACCGTTTATGTGTCCATAGTGGAAAATAGCAGTAGTTATATGAGAGTAATACGCCGGTAAAAGTGAACATTAATTGGCCTAGGTTGGCGGATTAACATAGTTCACAGTGAGAAAGGGGATACCAGTGTATTTTCTATGACATAAACGGCTAGCGGAAAGGAAATCTGAAGATGGTGAAGAAAAACCAAGAAAATGTTACTAAATGGTATCAATAGTTTGTACTCATGGGAACCTTACTTAGAGAATTTTGATTTCAAGGCCTCTTACACTGTTTCGAAAAAAGACCCATTTCTAACAGTAGATAAAGTTTTAAGAAAATTCGTCGAGCCGATTTTGAAAAACCTGCAACTAAACAAAGGACCTCCAGCAGATCACATGCCGTTAGATTATATACATGTATATATATATATATATATATATATATATATATATATATATATATATATATATATATATATATATATATATATATATATATATATATGGTTCATTGCGTGTCCCCTCTGTATACTCTTGACATGAATGATATTTTATCTCTAGGAAATAGGGTCCACCTACGAAAGAAGTCCTGACGAATTTCGTGGAGACGAAACAGCCATAAAAGGGGCGCCTTGGGGTTTCGGTGGGGGGGGGGGTATGACAAACCATGCCAATGTTACTAAACGGTATCAATAGTTTGTACTCATGGGAACCTTACTTAGAGAATTTTGATTTCAACGTCTCTTACACTGTTTAGAAAA